>VXAB01007717.1:125891-140148 GCA_013399175.1 Odontophorus gujanensis
TTTTTTTTTTTTTGGGGGGGGTTTTTTTTTTTTTTTTTTTTTTTTTAGTTCTTTGGGAGCCGTGGACCAATGGGAGGCGAGTGGGAAGCAGGGCTGTGCGCTCCCCTCCGTCTGCTCCTGCCTGGCCTGGCCCTGCTTTTCATTTTGTGTTTTGCCCTCTCTCATCTCTAGCCGTCCGGCGCCCCATCCGACAATGATCCTCTCGGCCCCCTTCCTCCTGGCTGGGGTAAGTACACAACCCCTCACCCTCCCATGCCCTGCCCTGCCCCACTCTTCTGAGATGCTCTGTGCATCTGTGTGTCCATCCTGTGTCAGTGTGTGACCCATCTGGGGACGCTGTACTCCCCGTGCTCCGCTGTATGCGGGGCTGTCTGCCCACAGTTACCTCCATCTCTGATTTGAAATCCAGCTTTTTTCCCATTTTTTTCCACCTTTTTTCTCTTTTCCTGGAGAAGTTCCCAGCTCTCTCTCTCTCTCAGCTACTGAATGCAGAAGTGTTTGTGGTTGTTCTTTGGACTGGGGCAGAGAACAGGGATCCAACTCCTCGCTCGGCCCTGGAGCCCTTGAGCTCTGCCTGCTGCCACGCAGTGCCCCTGCAGTGCCCTACCCCGGGCACAGTGGGATGGCAGCCCTGTCCTCGTGTCCTTGTGCTGCATCCAGAGCGTGGGGGGACCTTGGTGTATCTGAGCTGGCATTCGGGGTGTGAGGGTTCAGTGACATGGAAGTGATGTTAATGGGAGCTGAGGGATGCTGAGGAGTGCCAGGGTGTTTTAAAGGACCCCAGTGCAATCTGCAGAGTGCAGAGGGCCCCTCTCCTGAGGGGGGCATCCCTGCAGGTGTGTGGGCTGGGGTGTGGGGGGCTGCCCTGCCTCTGTGTCTGCACCCGGGCAGATGGATGGGGTCCCTGGGGTGCCTGGAACCAAGAGCAGAAGTGCTGAAGCACCCCATCACCATGCCTGGTGGGGCTGGGGGCAGGAATGTCCCATCACTGTGTCCCCTCCCACAGCCTGAGAACGAGCAGGGGGACAGGGAGGGGACAGGGTGTGCGTGCAGAGTGTCCCTCCCAGCATGGAGTGGGGCTGCACTGGGTGTACATGTGGGGATGGGGACACAGCCAGCAGAGCAGGCACAGAGTGGTGGGCAGCAGTGTTTGTTTTATGGCTGTGTGCAACGGAGAGAGATGTGTGTGTGCATGTGGAGGCAGTGGGACTGTGCAGGGGGAAAGCATTGCTGGGGTTGTGCCCCCATGGGGTGCCTCTGGGGGCCCTGGAGAACTGGGCCTTCTCCAGAGGCACTGCAGCTTCTGCGCATGGAGAAAATGTAATTTTAAAAATAATTACTTCTAATTCTGCCTTTTCCAAATGTGCCGTGGCAGTGGAGGTGGAGAGGTCTGACAAACACTGGGAGGGGAGGGCTGTTCCTTGGGCACTGGTGCCTGCAGTGCTCCTGCTATCACTTTTCCTCTGCTTCCTCCTAGAGAAGAGACAGGACAACGCGCGGGTGTATTACGTGAACCACAACACGCGGACCACGCAGTGGGAAGACCCTCGCACGCAGGGGTAGGAGCCCATGGGAAGAGCAGGGGGTGATGCATGTGGTGGGGCACCAGGCACTGAAACGTGGTTGTGAGGATGCTGAGCCCCGCAGGCTGGGGAGCTGAAAGGGGGAGCGTGGTCCTGGAGCTGTGAAAGTCCAAGGCAGTCTCCAGGGGGCAGTGACGCGAAGCAGGGAGAGGTGCCCGAGGTGGCAGGGTGGTGACCCCGGGTCTGCATGCAGGATGATCCAGGAGCCGCCTCTGCCTCCTGGCTGGGAGATGAAGTACACCAACGAGGGCGTGCGCTACTTCGTGGACCACAACACACGCACCACCACCTTCAAGGACCCACGGCCAGGATTTGAGTCTGGGTACGTGCTCGGGGCTGCGGCTTGGATTGCTTGTTGTCCCCCTGTGTGGTCACAGGGTGGGCAAAGCGGGGCTTTGTGGTGGGGACACTGAGCATTGGGTGTAGGTGGTTGTAGGGCCGTGCAGTGGGGTCAGCTCCCACCTGTGGGCATGGCAGCGTGTGCTGGAGCTGCACCCCGAGCCCTCCACGCTGGTGCTGCTTTTGTAGGAGCAAGCAGGGTGGATCACCAGGTGCGTATGACCGAAGCTTTCGCTGGAAGTACCACCAGTTCCGCTTCCTCTGCCACGTGAGTAGTGCAGCTGAGGACGGCTGAGCCCACGGGGCTGGGGGTGCTCGTGGGTGGGCTGCTGGTGCAGGGCTGCCGTGCCAGCCCACGCACGGCCTCATGTCTGTGCCTTGCAGTCAAATGCCTTGCCCAGCCACGTGAAGATCAGCGTTTCCCGACAGACTCTCTTTGAGGACTCCTTCCAGCAGGTGGGGGCTGTGGGGCTGGCAGAGCTCTGGGGGGCATGGGGCTGTCCCCCTTTGAGCATCCCATGGTGATGTGCTCCTTGCTCCTCTGTAGATCATGAACATGAAGCCCTATGACCTGCGGCGCCGCCTCTACATCATCATGCGTGGTGAGGAGGGCCTGGACTATGGTGGCATCGCCAGGTGAGCGTGGGGCCACGTCTGCTATGGGGCAAGGTGAGCCCCCCATGGCATGGGGCCTTGTGGTAGCAGGGCTCAGGGTTCCCAGCCCTCCTGCAGTGCCTGCTCGGGCAGAGGAGGTGAGAACAGTGAGTTTTGGGAAGGCACTGCCCTCCCCAATCCCTTGTGCAGGGAGGGCTGGGGGCCTAACTGGGCTCTCTGCAGCCCCCGGTGTGGAGTGGCCGTTGGTGATGGGCTGAGCTGCCTGCTCTCCCTGCAACCTGTCCTGCAGGCAGGCACCAGTGCTTCTTGGGATGGTTGGTGTGTGCCAGGGCAAGCGTGGTGCTGCTGGCTTCCACCATGTACCCAGTGGATGGTGCTGCATGGCACTGGGCTGTGCCTTCAGCTGGAGGGACTCTCCCTTGTCCCCATGTCTCCTGGCCAGCTCACCATGGCTGTCAGGCCCAGTGGTGGGCTTGCACTGCCTCTCCTGCCCCAGAACCTGTGCTGCAGTGTGCTCCCCACCTCCTCCTTCCCAGTGGTGCTGCCGGCTGTGGGCAGGGCTCCTGCTGCCTGTGTCTCTCTGTGTCCTGCCAGTGGTTTTACCCTATGGTAGGTTACGTCATGCTGTTCTACCACAGGGTAGAACCACGGACGGGATGCTGGGGCTGCCTCTGCGTCTGAGGACCGCCAGCAGCGGGGGAGCAGCGTGAGGGCTGCTCCTGTTCTGCACTACTCGGGGTGGGAAATTTGGGGGGAAAGAGGAGGGTTGTGGATAAGGATAGCTGGTGCTTGTGGGCACTGTGTGTGTGTGTGTGTGTGCGCACAGGCACATGTGCCCGTGTTTGACAGCCTGGATTCATGCAGCAGGTTTTTCTTACTGATGTCTCCAAAGGTGCTTCGTGGCTGGGTCCTGGGCTGCCCAGGGCTCAGTGCTTGCCCCACACCCCGAGGAGCTGAGCTCTGTGCAGCTGTGCTTCAGGGGCATGGGTCTGTCCCCACTGCTGGGACAAAGCCTCCCCCGGCAGCCCCAGGTTCTGATGTCTGCTCACCACTGTCCCCTTCCTCTTGCCCAGGGAGTGGTTCTTCCTCCTGTCCCACGAGGTGCTCAACCCCATGTACTGCCTCTTTGAGTATGCTGGCAAGAACAACTATTGCCTGCAGATCAACCCTGCCTCCTCCATCAACCCCGACCACCTCACCTACTTCCGCTTCATCGGCCGCTTCATTGCCATGGTAAGAGCCCGGGGAGCTCTGCCCAGCAGAGTCACCCTGCCGAGCACCTTGTTGCTCAGTGTGTGCCATGGCAGCATGAGGTGACACTGCGGGGCTGGGGCTGACCATGATGCTGGGGTCCAAGTTTCCTGGGGCTGTTTCCTTGGCTGCCAACCCTGATGCTGTCAACTCTGCAGCTCCAGGGCTGTTTTTAACCCCAGCAGTATGAGGCTTTCCAGCTGCCCCTGCCCCATTCCTCCTGTTCTCACCCTCCCCAGGCTCAGTGGGCATGGGGCTGCAGTGATCCTGGGTGGAGCAGGGTCTGCCGAAAATGCTGCGCCCTGCCCAGGTCCCCCTGCCCTGCCCTGCCCCGCTCCTCGCAGGATCCCAATAAAACTCCAGACTATTACTCACCACTGGGCTGTTCTAGACAAGCGTCTGCATTATTTTTGGCTGCCTTTGCCTTGGGGCTCCTGGAAGCCAGGGATTCAGGGAAGCCACGGCAGAGCTCTGTTTAAACAAGTGCTCTTAATAGAGCTGCGAGGGGAGAAGGAGATGCGGTGGAATTCATGCTGGGGAGGGGAAGGGGTTGCGAGCCCCGTGCTGTGGTTCCAGCCCTGGTCCCCCTGACCCCCCCATCCCCATTCCCTGTAGGCTCTGTACCATGGGAAGTTCATTGACACCGGCTTCACGCTGCCCTTCTACAAGCGGATGCTGAACAAGCGGCCCACGCTGAAGGACCTGGAATCCATCGATCCAGAGTTCTACAACTCCATCATCTGGACCAAGTGAGTGCCTCGCACTCTGGGGCTGTGCAGGGGTGTGCTTCATCCCCCAACCGTGGCCCCTCACGTCCCCGTGCTGTCTGCAGGGAGAACAGCTTGGAGGAGTGTGGCCTGGAGCTCTACTTCATCCAGGACATGGAGATCCTGGGCAAGGTGACCACCCATGAGCTGAAAGAGGGCGGCGAGAGCATCCGGGTGACGGAGGAGAACAAGGAGGAGTACATCATGTGAGTCCAGTCCTGATGCCCCATTGGGTACTTGGCTTCAGGGCAGTGCTGGGTGGGAGCGTGGGGCTGGGGACGTGGCCGCTCCTTGGCTACGTGGCTTTGACAAGTCCGGGCTGGCACGGTGCTGCGCTGCGGTCTGGCTACCTGTGGTCTGGGCAGCTGCCAGGGCCCTCAGAGGAGAGGAGAGGGGAGAGAGCCTCGTCCCATGCTGCTCTCTGACCTATGCATTGTGAGGCTGCTGGGGCCACAGTGGTGCTGTTGGTGGTCACCCAGGGCCAACTGCTTTGTACTCTGAGCTTTCTGCTGCTTGTGGGAGGGAATTGTAGAATCACAAAGGCTGAAAAAGATGGTGAGGAGAGCCATGGTGCCACCCATGGACCCATCTGCCTTCGCAGGCTGCTGACAGACTGGAGGTTCACACGGGGTGTGGAGGAGCAAACCAAGGCGTTCCTGGACGGCTTCAATGAAGTGGTGCCGCTCGAGTGGCTGCGGTACTTTGATGAGAAGGAGCTGGAGGTGAGCAGGCCCTGCTCCAGGCAGGGCTGGGATGAGATTGTGGTGCCTATGGGGTGTGTGGGCTCTGCCTAGCCCCTGACACTCTGATTTCACCCATCAGCTCAGAGGTGTACCCACCCGAGGCAGCAGGGGCTGTGTGTTGGGTCTCTTGGTGAGAACTTCTCATCAGAGGCGAGGAATTCCCTTGTACACCTCTGTTGCTTGAGCTTGTGCCTTGCACAACCCCAAAGGAGTCAGTGCTATGAAGTGCAAGCATGGGGCTGTGTTTCCATCCCCCTGACTGTCCTCTGTCCCCAGCTGATGCTGTGTGGCATGCAGGAGATAGACATGAACGATTGGCAGAAGAACACCATCTACCGGCACTACACCAAGAACAGCAAACAGATCCAGTGGTTCTGGCAGGTGAGCCCCAGAACCTTCTTGGGCCGTGCTCAGGGCCAGGCACTGCCCGAGGCTGTGGGGTGATGGGGATCCTCCTCCCTGTGCTTGCAGGTGGTGAAGGAGATGGACAATGAGAAGAGGATCCGCCTGCTGCAGTTTGTGACTGGGACGTGCCGCCTGCCTGTCGGGGGCTTCGCGGAGCTCATCGGTGTGTGGCCGTGCTAAGGTTGGGCAGGGAGGGGGGACAGGGCCGTGCCTGGCTCTGGTCGCTGGGGCCAAGTGTTCGTGTTGCCATTCCAGTGGGGCAGTGATACAGCTGCAGTGACATCTGAGTGAGGCAGTGTGCTTGGTCGGTGCTGTACTGAGACAAATTCCTTGGTCATGAGCTGTGCTGCTGCAGTTAACTTTGTCAGCCCAGTTTGTAATCTCATTTTGAATGAGGTTTGAGTGGGTTTTTTTGAGTGTCTTTACTGTAAAGGTGTGACAGAGCACCGGAACTGATTACTTGGAGAGGTTGTAGATCTCCTTCTATGGAGATGAATTGAAGACCTGCCTGGACACCCAGTTGTGTGACCTGTAGTAGGGAACCTATGATTCTGTGATTCTTTTTTATTCAATTTTAATTTTTTGTGCCATGAGACCTCTTTTCTGGAAAACCATAGTGTGGCATTGCTGTGTGCCTGCCCTTTAATTTGCTGCTCCTTGGGGCCCATAGCAGCCTGCCCACTGTTTTCCTGCAGCTGATCTGTACCAGCTAACTTAACCCATTCAGTTATCCTTGCTGCCATATCAGCCTTTTTCCAACCCCTTGAGGCCTGCCCAGGGTTAACTGTTTGTTGAAAGCAGCCTCAGTGACTCAGACCTCCTGGGCCAGATCCCTGGAGCACGGACTGCTCGGTCCTGTGGTGCTGCAGATGTGTGTTCAGTGCTCTCTGCTGCATCACCCAGCTTGCACTCTGTGCTGTGTTGCTGCATGCTCTGGGAAGCACTGTGTCCTGCTTTTCCTTTGGATGCACGTCCTCTCTGTAGAAGGCTCAGAATGAGCTCTGAGTGCAGCTCTGGTTTTGTGCCCCCACGTGCTGTGGGATCGTAGGGCTGAGGCACTCTGCTGTCTGCAGGGCCAGGTCAGAGTGCTTTTCCAGCTCTTGGTCATGTAATGAGATCTGCTCTGCTTCTCATTAACAGGCAGCAACGGGCCTCAAAAATTCTGCATTGATAAAGTTGGCAAAGAGACGTGGCTGCCTCGGAGCCATACATGGTAAGTGGCTGTTGCGTGACACTGCGTGGGGCACATGAGGACAGCTGCTGTGACCCTGCGGGGCTGCATGGGGCCCTGGGTCCTTCCTCCCCTGGGATGGAGCTGTCAGGGGGGACCTGTGGGAGGGGAAGCTGTGTTGGGAGCAGGACGGCAGTGGGGCTGGGCTCCCTGCCCTGCTCACAGCACCCTGTCTCACCAGCTTTAACCGCTTGGATCTGCCTCCCTACAAGAGCTACGAACAGCTGAAGGAGAAGCTGCTGTATGCCATTGAGGAGACAGAAGGCTTTGGCCAGGAGTGATGGAGCTGTGCTGCTCTCCCAGCAGCTCCGGTGGTGCTCGCAGCGCTGCTGCCTGTGGGATGGTGTGGACTCTGTTCTCTTGTTCCTGTGTGAGGTCTGCACACACAGCCCCGGGGAAGCATCCACGCGTCCCTCCTAACCCAAACTGAAATTGGGATGGGGAAGTGGGGGCATAAGTCTGGCCCTACTCAGCCTGGGGCTGAGGAAGGACCAAGCCCAGCCTTGGGCACGCAGTGTGCACCATGGCTCCCGGCCCCTCGCTGGGACACTGGGGGACATGGGTCCTGCAGGGGGCTGTGGGCTGTGCTCCCTGTCCCAGAGGCTGCTCCATGTTAATGGGGTTGTCCCTGCTTGGAGAGGTGCAGGAAACCGCTGTGCACCTGGAAACGGATGGGAGCAGCTTCTGACTGATGTGCTGAAGCCAGTCCCCAGTGTTCTTTGCAGTTTGTTTTGCCCCTCTCCCTGTAACAGTACCNCCTGTTTTTTCCCCCCTCCCCTTTAAAAAGACCCCCCCCCCCACACACCCCCTTCCCCTGTGGCACAGAGCCACCAATGTACCCCTGCCCTGACTTAAGGTGCCAGGCTGGGGCTTTTCCCAGACTTAGTTAAGATCTGGTTTAGGTGTAGACTATCCCCCCCCCCCTCATTTTTTTTCAGCCTTCCTGTGGTGTTTCAGTAGATACGTTGAGGATGAGAAGTGGCTCTTGAGCTGACTCAGGTGCTCATAAAGATGTGTTTGGGCCCTATCCTGCTCCCAGCAAAGTACTGGGCCTGGCACCGTGTTGCACCTTGCTGCTGTGTTTTGAGGTGCCAGGGTGCAGTATTTAAAGCAAGTGCTGAGAGCTGGTGCTCTGCAGCGTGTGTGAGGCTCCACCATCCCCATCCTGGAGCAGCCCCCGCCCTCTGTGCTGTGCCAGGAGCTTCCAGAGCTGTGATAAGGGCAGGATTGGCCCTGTTCTGCCCAGGGTGAAGGGTTGTGGTGTCCCCTGTGGCTCTGGGCCAGGGCCCTGGTGAGCAAGCATTGGTGTGTGCATATCTGTACATAAATGAAATTGTGGATACAAAGCCCTACAACAGCTTCTGACCGATAACTGGAGCATTTTGTACTGCACCATCCTGCCTCAGTGACGCGGATTTCTTGTGCAATAAAAGACAAGCAGCTGCCGCGGTGCGTGTCCCTGGCTGGTGTCAGTGCAGGGACAGCCCCCTGCAGATGGCTGCAGGTTTGGGTACAGGGTCTGCTCTGGGGGCTGCCCCCTTTCAGGGGCTCTGGCCCCGGGGTTTGTTTTCATGCATACATAACATTCTGTGTTGTTCTGTGCTCACACAGAGGCGCCTTCCTCGTGCTGAGGGGCTGGCTGTGCACAGCTCCTGCCTGCCTCCCCCAGCCTGTAATCACACTTAGTTAAAAATGGCTCTGGGATGGTTGGCTGGCCGTGGTGCTGTGGCTGCGTGCCTGCAGCTGGGTGCCATGATGAACGTGTCCCCTGTCATTAGTGGGCTGCAGCCGGGGGGGGGTGGGCACGGCTGGCAGCAGCACGGTGGCACCACCCTCACGGGGCTGTGGTGCCACTGGGGCTTGGATGCTGTCATGCTGTGTGTGGTGCCAGGCCACAATGCTGACAGCTGTGAGGCAGCAGTGGAAATCAGGCACATGAGAACAGCATCCCTGGGAATTGCAGCTTCTGGTTTAAAAAAAAAAAAAGCAAAAAAGAAATCCAACACAGCAGAACTAAATAAGCCTGCTATTCACACCACCAGGGGCCAGCCAGCATCCCATAATTTTGCCATCACTTTGCTTTTCAGCAGCTCTTGCAATGGGTTTTTGTTTCTTCTACGGACTGTACTTGTGCTGCAGTGTGGGAAATTGCTGCCAGTACTGCACAGCCCACCCCCAGAAATTCGTTTGCTGTGGGGCCTCCTCTGGGTGCACTGCTGTCCCCTGCCCCCCCCAGCTGTATCCCATACAGCAGCACCTACCCCTCTGAGTCCATCCACACAGCTGTGTCACAATGAATGCAACAACAGAGTATCAAAGCAGCAAGAAGCAGAGCACTGCTCATTGCAAAGGGAAAGAACCCAGCAGCAAAGTGACTTAGTTTACAAGATTTTTTAATTTACAAATAAAAAAACTACACATTTTACTTTTTCTCTTTTTTCTCCTCTTTCTTGACATCACTCTTCTCCTTGTCTTTCTCCTTCTCATCCTTCCTCTCCTTTTTACTCTCTTCTTTTTCCTGTCCTTCCTTCTTCTCTGCATCCCTGTTGGCAATCTTGTTGTTGATGAGGTTGTGCAGGGCAACCACGGAGCGGATGAGAGAAGCCAGGTAAACCACCACCATCTGGTCATTGGTCTTCAGGTAGAAGGCCTTGACAAATTCTTGCAGATTGACGTCTGGAAGCAGGTTGAAGACATCCTGAAGGTGGTAGATGATCTGGTGATTGATGGGGAGCTTGCCCATGGCTACTTTCTCGAGGTAGCTCCTGATGTCCAGAAGCTTGGAGTTCAGTCCCTTCAAGCCATGGACCTGATTTGTGATCCGCTGGGACAGAGTGCCCACCGTGGTATCCTTGATGTCTCTGAAACATGAATAACAAAGATTGAACGTTAGAATGCTTGCTGCATACTCACTGACAGCTGTGCTATTCACTAAGAGGCCTTTCCTGTTTAAAAAGAACAGCAGTTGCACAAGCAGATGAGGCACAACTAAACAGAACACTTCAAGTCAAAGAACAAGATCAAACTGATCTACGTTAGAAAGCATATCTAAAAGAGGTCACTGCTGGATGCTTTTGTGCAGGAATGCTGTCTTTGGAATAGTAATAACAGCAGTTAGACAGAGTTTGCATGAGGTGACTGCTCTTTTCCTGGCTGGCAAGCTTTGCCAGTTTGTCAGCTGCAGCTCCAGCAGCCACACTCCCACTCAGCCCTGCTCTGTGAGGTCTGCAGGGGCTGAGATGGCTCCAAACCACGATATTCCAGGGCTCAGAAACGATGACAGTGGAGCTGCCATCATCAGATGGAACTTCAGTTACACTTTTCACTAGCAATGACTGAACGTGCCAAGCAAGACTGCTAAGAGAACACACTCTTTCAGAACGTAAGCAGCATGTTTCATGAGCTCTGCACTTCCTCCAGGATGCTGGCAGTGGGAGATGCCAGATGGACCACGTTCCCTGCTGTGCAAGTCTCACAAGAAAGCTCTTATCTCAAAGGTGTTTACCGTAACAAGTGCTCAACGCCAACTTCCTCTGCCTCCTCAGCTCCGATCTCACTCGTCACGTGCTCGAACGTCTTGGAGGTTGGAGTGCCATCCTTTGAGGTGCACAAACACAACGAGACAGGGTTAGGCTGAGCACACAGCTGACTACAGGTACAAAGAGAGGGGCTGGCTCCTACAGACGCTCACCCACAAACAGAGGGGCAATGGGAACAGTGCCGAAGAACTGAGTCTCGTTTACATGACAGAGTCAGGAAGAGGCAATGGGACAAATTAGGGCAAAACAGCATCAGGGTACTGAAGTACACAGACCCTCATCAGTGAATGCAACATCACCTATGCAGAGGGCAAATGAGAGCCATGGGATGTGTTCCTTTTGAAGATAGAGGCATCCCAACACTCATCTTTCAATGGAAACCCTTTTCTTAGGAAGGCACAGAAAAACCCTAAGTGCTCACATCGTGAACTTCTTCAACTGAAATATAAGCTTCTGTAGGCAGTCCCAGGTCCTTTGGTTTCACATCAATAATCACCAACACCTTATGGAAAAAAAAGCACAAAAACAAAACATAGGAAGCCAGGTTTTATTCAAGGGCTGGACCAAAATACCTTTGTGCTACAGGCTACGCACAGGTGTTAGCTCCAAGCACTGAAATAAAACATCCACAGCTGCTTGTTCAAAATACTTTGCTGTGAGATTTTCAATAAGTTGCATCAACAATTACAAAGTAGAGGCCAAGGATCCCCAGGTCCTCCATTTAGGGAGAGAGAAACAAACCAACAAAGCGCAGTACTTACAGAGTTTGGACAGTATCTCTTCATCAGTTCATTGATTGCAATGTCATTCTTGTGAAGTTTAGGGCCTGTGTGGTACCAACCAACTATTCTTTCTCTAGCTGAGCAAAACCAGAAAGGATTCTAAATCAGAACTGTGTAACAAGACAGCAACAGAAGTATTTGGGTGGAGACTGAATTAGCAAATGAGGAATCTGACGCAGGCAGAAGATGAATGTATGGCAGGGGAAAATGAATCAGGAGGCAAGACAATGACATGGCTTGCAATGAAGACATCTTTACAGAAATAACTGCACTCCAATGCCCTTAAAAAAACTAGACTACTACATGTAATGCAGTATTTCAAATCATACAGCACCTGACAACTTGCAATTCTGGCATCTAAGTATACAAAAATTCTAGGAACAGGAATTGTTCCACAAATGCCTCAATCATATCAAATTGTTCCCAGGGCAAAGAAAATTCATGAATTCATGGGAATTGAAGTTATGAAAGAACATTCAACTCTGATGTCTCAAATGAAGTAGTGAAGAGCTGAAAATGTGAGTTTGTAATACTTGTAAATATTACATAAATACAAAATACGATTTTTTTGTTCATAGGAAAATCAATTTCAGGGCAAATCTGTATGGAATTTATAGAAGAGAAACATTTGTAACTCTTTAATTCTGAAGATACAGAGCTGTCAGGAGACTTTGGAAAATTAATAAGGTATGAATGAATGTGTTAAGAACACAAACTACTTGCACAAGTTAATCCATTAGCAACAGTAAACACACGAGGAATTAGCACGGAGAGGCATCGTACCTGGGCACTTCCTACCTAGCTATGAATGCACTTTCTCATGTGGACAAAGTTTTAAAAGCTTCTCAGAGTGCATCCATGGCTGCAAGGCAACCCGAACTTACCGTTAACCTTCTTGAACATTCCGTACATGTTCTCCAGATAGTCATGGTCTAGAAACCACACAGTGTCATCCTTGTCGTCCTCATCAAAAGGTACTAGAAGTAAAAGGGCAATATTTAAGAAAGAGTTCTTCTGACTGGAAGTATTTATAGAAGCTCCATGCTTTAGGATAGCTCTGGAATCTAAGGGTGATTGGATCTTGATCGGTTTCAACTGCTCTGCAATGTTACACTGCAAAGGCAAAGCTACAGTGCAGTTCTTTCTCCTAATTGCCAACAGGTTTAAAACTGAGGAATAACATGCAAAGTGTTCTGAAAGTCATCCTTGGTGGCCAACATCAAAGTGTCAGAGGGAAATTCTCCCCTGCACAACAGTAACTGCATGGTACCCATACACATTTGATATGATAAACAGGATCCCAGCAGACTTTGCAGCTTGTTGATCAACAAAGAGCAAAAGGAGTTTTAGGATGCAGGATGTAGGATGCATTTGATCAATGCTTTTACAGACTGCTAGAACACAAAGAGGCACTTTAGGAAAGGACTGTTTACCCTTGAGTAAAGGACAAGTTATTGTATTGGTTAGTGTGCATTCAGGGACACACTGCTGGCTTTGAGAACGCTCTCAGCATTTTAATTTACAGGAATATTAAAGCTTCAAAGTTGAATGTCTGTCAGTAATAGCAAAAAAAAACCACAACTAAACCTCTTTTCAACTCAAAGGGAAAAAACGATCCTCCAAAACTGGCAGAGAAAAACAGAAAAAGGTCCTCACATGGGAGAACTCCTTACAACTGTGAAACTCCATAAATAAACTGAGATATTTCTGCTTTGTCACAGAGTAGTCCCACCAGGGAGGAAATGATGTAACTAACAAAAACAAGTCAGTGAGAGCCATGCATTCAAAAATTACTCCTGATATCACATGGAAGTATGTAAGAGGAAATGGTTTCAACACCATTAACAACACACCCAAAGGAGGAAGGAGTGCTTTAACTGGACAAAACACGAGGAAAAGAATCAAGGCTGAAACATACATTACATCTTTCCCTAAGCAATAACAGCCTCATCAGCACTGAGCAGTGATGTGTTTGTTCCACAGGCTGAGGCACGGAGTGCTCAGCAGAGGTCAGCACATCCAATGCAGCAAAACATTCAGCCGTGCTTCCAAAAAAGTTTACAGCTGCTGCTGGAAGATGGCACATTGCACAACGCTGCAGGGAGACTGCAGGATGAGACAGGCTGCAGTGGGGCACTGCTGACAGCAGGCAGCTCGCACAGGTTTCACAGAATCACAGGGGTTGGAAGGGACCTCTGCAGATTACCCAGTCCAACCCCTCCTAAAGCAGAGGTTCCCTAGCTTCGATGCAAGGTGATCTGTACAGGCTGTGTAACCCTGTGGGGCGGCTCAGGGACCAGACATGCAGTGCAGCCACTAAATCACACTGTAATGGGGATCGGACGCCCAACTCACCTGCAAAGCTGTTGGACACATCCAGGATCTTCTTCTGCCAGGAGCCCAGCAGCACGCCCACCACGCGCTTCTGGTTCCCAACCTTTCCTATTCTGAAGGGAAAAGGCCGTCAGCTCCCGCTCCAGAGCCCGGAGGCAGCGAGTCGGGGAGCTGCTCCTGCACCGGGCACACCACGCACCGCGGGCGGAACGAGAAGGGGCACCGCGGCTTCTGGTTCCTGACCCTTACAAAGGGCGTCCGGGCGCCCTCAGGACCGAACGTTGGAGCGCAGCGTCGCGGGGCTGAGGGGAACACTGCGGCCCAAACCGGGGGTCCGCGCTGCCCCCCCCAGCCGGCACGTCATGGCCCGGCACAGCACGGCCCGGCCCCGCAGTGCCGCCGGCGCTCAGAGGGCCGCGCTCAGCGCTGAGGCACGAACCCTTCCCCGCGCCCCGAGGTGTCCGCCCGCGCTCCGCTGCCGTCCGAGCGCCCGTTTTCCTCCTCCCGAGGACCCCCCACCCCCCTCCGCCCAGCGCGCTCCCTCCGCCCCAGGGCCTCGCCCGGCCCCGCAGCCCCGGTGCCCCCGCAGCTCCGCGTCCGTCTCGGCGCGGCCCGGGCCCGTGACTCAGCGCGGCGGCGCCGCCGGCCGCGGCCCCACCTGTTGAAGT
>VXAB01007717.1:140327-192662 GCA_013399175.1 Odontophorus gujanensis
GCCGCCCCTCGTGGCGGCGCCCGCTCAGCTCCGCCGACCGCAGCGCGGCGCGCGCCCCCTGGTGGCGCCGCTCGGGCGTTACGCGCTCCGCCGGCGGCGGCGCTGCCCCGGGCCGGGAATCCCGGCTGAGCCGGCGGAGGTTTCTTCCGGCAGAGGGAGACCTCTGACCGTGAGATTCAGGCGCAGGCGGCGTTCCTGCCGCTTGTTTTATCAATAGACGTACAGGAGACTCGATGTTCAAATTAACTAGTTCAATAAGTAATTTAGCTCATTGATTTTTGGGCATATCCTAAGTGCCGTTACAAGCTACGGATATTTTAAATGCCATTACCTAATAAAAGGTGCTTAAAACATTCCTTCTATTGATTTTATTACTGCTTTATTTTGCTCTCTTGGTTTAAAATCATTTTAACCGCTCCGTAATCAAGAAGAAATATATCGTTGGTGAAATACAGTCAATTTCCTAAAAACCTTTGACATCGTTAAATAAGGAATTAGTTGTTAAATCATGTCAGGCAATAACCGAGGGACAGAAAAGATATAAAATTTGGAGCGGTGGGCCAGCATACCGGTAAGCTGCTCTGACCTTTGGCACTCAGACTGTATGTGACAATCACACTTCAATTCTGTTCTTGATTCTTACATCAGTCAGAAGAGATTTAAAACCTCAGCATGCCAGGAAGGTTGTTGAAGGATAACGGAGTACGATCTAGAGACAATTAAGGGGCGTTTTAATGACCTGCTGTGACTTTTTGTTAAAATTACTCTCTAACTTAGCGCGTTTGAAGTTTCATTTGCTGGATTGTATTGCTGGTAGTTTAGTGTATTGATGTGATACACAAAAGGAGTAAATTGAGTCTGCTCATAGGGAATTCAGTTACTTCCCTTCCCAGCTCTTTTGACTTGAGAAGATTATCAGCATTATTGAGCTAATCAGCTGGTGGATGAAGACTGGGAATACAGGCAATATGTTGCTTAACCAAAGAATTGAAAAGTAAGTAATGAATGTTGGTGCTCAATAAAAAGCAGCTAATGAGTTGATTGCATCGATGCGTGATGTAATTTAACTGTAGACTGGCAAACATCAATACTTATTTATGATTTGACTGATGATTGCTGATCTGAAATTCTAAGTTTGGAGAGGTTCTGCTGTAAGGGAGCTCCTGGCAGCTGTCCTGACGAGGAGGGGCTCCGGGAATGGAACGAGTGATTGCACCATCCACTGTAGGGCTTTTTTCTTCTTTTCGTATATGACTTTTCAGGAGTTTAAGAAAAAATAAATTGTCAAAAATAGTTCAAAAGTAAAATCAGCGATTAGAAATGTTAAAGCGACCTCTGGTCCTCTTGTAGTAAAGACCTTAATAACTTCAAAGGAAATGTCAGTGGTAGAGATGCCTTGTGCTGTTGGTGGAGGTGGACCTACGCCGTGTTTCAGCAGCTATCCCACCATCACTTGTGTTTGCTACTATCAGTTATGACTGCGTTTTAAAAGGAAGCTAATTGGCAGGAAAACACAGTCTTGAATGATACAAGCATTCTGAATTCACTTAATTCAGGGTTCACCTTTTGCCCTTACTCTCTTCCATCTGGTTTGCGAGGTGTTGTTGGCACTCTGTAAGTGCAGGTTTATGCTTATTGGTGACACAGGAAGACATCTTTGCAGGCCTTTCTGAGCCACGCTCTGCCCCTCTCAGCTGCCATGTTGCCAGCAGGAGGAAGGCTGTTGGTACCCAGGTTCTCAGTCATTTCCACGCTCCTCATCATGTTCTGCTCTCTTCTCCAGCGCTGGGGATGGCGTTTCTATGTCAGTAGTGTTGGGCCTTCCATCAGGAATAGTACTTGTCTTCAAACTGCCAAGTGTTTCTTTCTGTTGCATTCGGGTCGACGTGCTTGCTAGTGTAGGGTGTGTTGGCATGTTCTCTGGGCAGCTGTCAGCTGTGGCTTTTAGGAGTCCATGCTTGCCAGCTGAATTCTAGTTCGGCTAATGCTGTCTGGACAAAGCCCTGTAATGTGGCTGAGGGACACTTGTGGTGGCCTTATCTCTCTCCTGCTCCTTTCCACCTGCAGCTCTTGGTGACAAGGGGCAGCGTGGATTTGTAACAGTAAGGGGAACAAATAAATGGAGATGACTGCTGCAGAATCACAGAAGCGCCTGATGACCACATACAGGCTGGGGGAGGCATGCGTTTACAGAATACATTCGCTTTGTGTTTCTAGGTGTTCTTTCCAGCTGTGAGAGTTAAAAACACTACTGTGGTTTAAATGAGAATACCAGCATGCTGCAGTTAACAACCGCAGCTCATCAGGCCCATGAGCGAAGCCTCGCATGGCTGTGCGGTAGCTCACGCCCTCCCGACTTGCTGCCTGCTTTGTGTGCTTTTCCATCTTGTCCCAGAAGGACCAGGCGCTGCTGCTGGTCATCAGGAGCCTCTCCCTGGGAAGAGGGCTTGGTTGCTGAACCTTCCCCAAGTAGAGGGTTTGTGCATACCGAAGGAGTATGCTGAGTGCAGCTGGGGGGTGTGCGCTGCGGTGCAGGGAGGAGGGTGAGCTGTGCAGGAGGCAGCGATGCTTTTTGCCCTACTTGCTTTTCATCTGTAGCTTTCCAGTGCCTGCCAGTGGTAAGGGACATCCTTGGCACTGCGGCTGCAAAGGATCCTCCCAGCCAAGGAATATTGGTGCCTGATGCTTTGGATCCTCACCCTAAATGACACTTCTTAATGTGCGCCTTTGATTTTGGCTTTGTTTGTAACCGTAATCCCAGTGTTGTTTTCTCTAGATAGAGGAACTGGGGAAGGGGGGAAACAGAGTGCATCCATGAGAATGTGTTTTCATTGAGATGCTGTTAAAAATCCACTCAAGAGGAATGAGGCTTTCTTTAGACCTGTCAATAAGTTTAGCTTTGTCTAAATCACTGTAGTTTCCTGACCAGGCTGTGTCATGAAGTGCTCTGGGAGGAATTGTGCTGCCTGGAGTGGAACAGGGCTAATACAAGCCGTGGAAGGAAAATAGAAAGCCCCCACAATATTATTAGTTCTGGTTTGTTTTGGTTAAACTATAATTTAATGGAATGCTGATGCTGTAAGCTCAAAACATGATGCCATGGAGCGTGGACTTACCCAGACTTCAAAATAAGTATAATTTTGTGTATGAAGACCTCCAAATGGGAGCAGTGACCACTCTTTCCGAGTGTCTGTTCTAGAATTGAATTTCTTAAAATAAACTTTTAATCTGTAATTGTAAATTGATCTGCACAATTCTTTGCAATCGGATCTTTAGATGTTTGTGTTGCAGTCATTTATTTGGTTCCTTGTGGGGCACTGTTGCTTGATCCAAAAGTACATCTAGAAGGAAAGCTCGTGCTGCTCACCGTGGTTGGGTCAGCTGCAAATATTGCAGTAGCTGCTGTCGGTGAATTTAAGACCTTTTGGCTGTATCTGTGGGTTATCCAGTAATAACCCTACCCTTCCACAGATAGTATCACGGTGGAATTCTGGATGTGAAATTGGCACTTCCTGCAGTTGAACCGCGTGTAGAAGAATTGTGAGCAGCTAATGCAAATCTGTGGGAAAATTCCTTCATATTTTATACTGTGTACTTTTAATTTCTGTGGTTCTGTTCAGAAATCAGAGGGTATAGAAGTGCCAGAGAATTTTTTAATAACTAAACCACTGACTCTGAATTTTGTATTTTGATACAGCAATTTCAATGCTTTATTCTGCTACTTTTGCTAAAAATGATTTTGTTTTTAATTGTGGAGACAAACAGTTAAAACAGTGCACAACAGGTTCCAGTCATACTCATTTTTCCACACCTTGAGGACCAGCAAATTCTTTAATATGAGATTTTATTTGTACAAAGCAAAACTTCAAAACCACTCAAAAGCTTTCTTATTAACTGCTGTCAGTCCTTTGATTTACAAGGGCAATAAAGATCTGGAGGGGGCACATTTATCATGGCGCTCAGCACACCAGGAGCCATTTTCTCAAGCGGTAAAGCCAAGTGATAAAATGAGTTCTTTTGTTCTATAACCAAGACACATTCCCTATTTTTAAAAACGTGTGTTGGACTTCTTGGCTTGTAGTTTGGCTGTGTTCCTCTAATACTCCATTTATAAATAATGAAAAATTGCTAACATGCAGATGCTGATGATGCATCTGGAAAAAACAGACTTTCTGAAAGAAACTTGCTTTCGACTTAGGTTTATTTTCTAACTCTTTTTCCAGTGTGAACTCCTGTATGATTTATTTTTCACAGCACCTTTTAGAGTAGCACTGTTTTGTTGGTTTTTTTTTTCTCCTAAACTGATGTGATGATTTACCTCTGCAAAGCTTTGCAATCGCAATTAGGAAAGAATTGAAAGTAAAGAGCTGTGCTCTGAAGGAGTAGTGCCCTTTTGCAAATTTTTATTTCATCTGTTTCTAAATGTGTTTGGGTGACTTTTTGAAGGCTGTTCTTTAATGTAAACTGATAGGAGGAAAATAAATATTTGTTTATACAAAAAAAAAAATCAATGATTTGTATAGGTACTTCATTAATGGACATAACTGTGTGGGAGGAACACCTTGCAGGAGTAAATATCCCTTGTGAGAAGGGCTCGGAATCTGACTGTGTGTACATATAAATGAAGCTGGTTCTGTTTGTTCCACAAAGTGCTGCCACCTTTCTTCTCTTCCAGAAGTGAGAAGCTCTGCTGAATGCTGGGCAGTTGAGTGGCGAAAGCAGACAGTCCAATTGCGCTCAGCTTCTCGTGCTGTTGCACAGGCATCTTCAAAACAAATGTAGCAGAACAGGTTTACAAAAAGTACTTTTTAATATAACTTTGGGTAATATAATCTCTAATTCTTAATCTAAAACTAGGTTAGGCTTCATTCGGTGCTTTGGCTTCAGTTGAGCTGCTGTCAGAACATATGGAAGAATGAATCTGAAAAAAGACAGCAGCATTAAACCTTGTTTGTATCTACCAGCACTACTGTGATGCCCACACAGCTGCAGTACTGCAGCAGTACCCAGGTTTGTCCCCAGGTACACAGGGTATGATGGATGGGTTTGCAAGGAGTTTTGGACAATTGCTGTTTCTTTGGTTTTATTCTTGGTTCCCTTTGTAGACGGACTTTTAAGGAAAGCCATGTTGTAAGCAGGCTGATCTCGTACCAGAGTTGTGCATTGTTCTCTAACGTGATGTTACCTGAACAAAAACCCTGAGCAGAAGGACTGGAAGTGTGTCTGCCCTACAGGGCTTTCTTTGACCACGGTCAGGTCAGATTTGCTCTGTTAGAACAGTGCATGTGTACAGTGATACTGTTGGCCTAAGGAAGTGTGGGGCAGCACAAGTCTTGCCAACGCTTTCCATAGATCCAAAGTGAGGCCTTCAGGTGTGCAAGTGTGTGGGGGACAGCTCTTCCTTCACTATTTTCTGCAATAAATAGTATGGAAATAGCACTTGTGATCTTGTTCCAGTTTACATGCTCCTGAAAGCATTTTGTTAGGAACTTGAAGTCAGTGTTTCTTGGTGGCTGATTTAATGTGATGCCCTATCCAGGAGGAAGCAGCTAGTACAGCAAAGACCCACCACAAATGCTGCACTAATGTGTGGAAGACAAAAGCTTTGGTTGGCCTGTCATGGCAGTTATCTGCAGCAGAGGAATCTGCTATCATTTTATGTTGGTATTTGAAATTTAGCAAGAACAGGCTTCATCGAGGAGGTGTGCCTTTGTGAATGGCTGTGCATGTTACTTCTGATATTTGCTGCATTGTAAGGCCTGTAGTCTGTGATATTTAAAGTTGGGAATTATAAGGTTTCATGGGGTTGTTGTTTTTTTTTAAACCCTGGGGCATCTTTGTGCTGTAGTGTCTTGAAAGATCCTAAAGCTCTGGAAAAAAAAAAAAGAAATACTTTTTATTTTATGAAGCAGTTTTGGGGTCAGTTTTTCTAAAATGAATGCTTTTATGTTGGATAGTTTAAAGACCATCTGTTAACTGAAACCAACCGTAAGTGAAGTTGCAGTTATGTTTCCTATTAGTCTTGTATCTTTCCTATTAGTCATGTATGAAAGAATACAGAGACATCCAACAGAACTCCAAACAAAAATTGAAAAAGCAGATGTTGAAACTGTTAGCTTGCTGGTTTTCTTTTACAGGAGCAAGTAATTATTAATGGGTCACAAAAATACGGCTAGTTTTGTAAACAGTGATCTAGAATCGTGGTGGAGGTGTATTTCTTATTATTGTATATTGCAGCTGAAAACTGGAGTATTTTACTTGGAGAAACTGAAGAGGGTTTAAAAAAAATAGGTCCATAACTGTTATGTCTGGAAGCATACAATAAAAGATAAAATAGCAAATTTTAAATAGTTATGCACTTCTAGTCTCTCAGGGCTCATTTATTATGTTGTCATGGTGAGCAACAAATTAAAAAAAAAAGTAAAATAAAAGGCTGCTCCTTGGGTAGTTGTGACTTATTGGTAGTTACCTTTTACAAGAGTTCCATGCTGACTTAAGTAAAGATCTCTGAGGAAAAAAAAACAAACTTCATTTTTTGAATACATTCTGCTAAGAGCTTACAGCCTTCCGTGACACCACCTGAATTATTATTAGTGTGCACTGCTGGGAGAATAACACTCGCTGCTGTTTAACAACAATGTCTTTCCATAGAATTTCTGAAAGTCAGTAGGAAAATGAGAGGCAGAATGGAGAGCTGAAGTGGAATTAAAACAGTCCATTCTGAAGCTGGGATGTTTTCATCATTGCTTGTGTAAGAAGGAAGAATTAACGTGTACTGTATATGCAGTTCCATATGATTTGCTTGAAAAATTTGTAATAGCTGTGTGTGTTAAGCAGAAGGTCCTCTCCTGCCTGGATAAAATCTTGAAGCATATTTCATTCAGGCTTTCTCTTTTTTTCTGCCCTTAACCTGTAATTAAATATCAAAAATGTATGCAGTTTTGTCTACATAAAGCTTCATTTCTCACCAACAGTGGAGGCTAGTTAATTTTTTTGCTTATGTCCATCATAGTAGAAGATAATGTGTTGCACTTGGTAGACGATGAGATTAAAATAGTGGGGGATGAACTGCCCTATCTGTCCAGCTCTGTTCAGGTGCTTTCCCAGCCAGGCTCCCTGCCAGGCCGTGCTGCTGGAGCCCCTCTTGGCTGCTCCCCATCTCCTCGTGCCCGGGCTGTGGAGGGCAGCTGTGTCTGTGGGTGCTATGGGTGCCCCACGGGCCCTCTTTGGGCTCTGCTGCTGTGGAGGTTACATGAACTCTCTTGTCCCATTATCCTATTTGTTATGATTTGAGAATCAGGGAGAAAGATGCATTCTTTCAGAAGGACATACTGTATCTACTGTTTTGCTGAAAGTGTTATAGGGAAAAATATGGAAAAAAATAAAATAAGCCTCCTGTGGCAACTATTTTCTTTTAAAGAAAACACGATTTAGGGGCTAGCATTTACAAAAACTTCATTGGTATTGCATTACAGTCTTTCAAAACCGTTTCCATAACCAACAGGAACTTAATGGATTCACTTTATTTCCACACTTGGGCAGTTATAAATCCTGTACAGCATAGGTCTGCATTTTATAGACCAAATTTACTGTTGTTCTTGATGCTGTGCTGATTGTGTTGCACCGGAACGTCTCTGACAGGGACACGTGCTTGTTTCCCACACTGTCTGTGGTAGGACGAGAGCTCGTGCTGAAGTGCTGAGCATGGCTGCCCGCCCCGTGCCCCCTGCCCACCCCCTTGGTTCTCCTCTCCAGTGCTCCCCCAGCCCAGCCCTGCCTGCACACACCAGCTTTGCTGGTTTTCCAACCCGTCCCAGCTCTGGGGAGCAGCGAGTGCCTGGGAAGCAAAATCCATCCCATGCTAACTGCTTTTACAAGTGGTTTTATACTTATTAATAAAAATAAAAGTAAGTCCCAATATATAGGATCTAAAGAACATCTTTACGCTTTATGTTTTGGAATTAGCCTGCCATTTTAATTACTGGTGCTGAGTGGGTGATGGGAGCCCTTAGGTATTGGGACCTCTTCTAGAAAGGACAATCTAGTTGGCTGTTTTTGGCAATCTAGTTGCAGCTCTTGAACAGAATATTCAAAGAGGACTGATTTATGTAATGCTTTTAAGAAAGAGTGAAACTGTAATCCCAGAATCAAAATAGAAAGAACAGAGAACGTGAAATGTACTTTTCCTTTGTCCCCTTTTGAAAATCTGTCATTACTTTGTTTTCACAGGACTGTGCTGAATGAAAAGGTGATCAGTTTGTGTGTGTGTAACAGTTATTAGCAGGCAGAGGGCTGCAGGGCTGTGCAGAGAGGGCTCTTGAATGAAAAGCCATGGCCAAATGTAGAGGGGAAACATTGTGCAAGATGGGATAAAATCACTGAGGGGCAACATCTCAGATAATTCTTCTAACTGCTAAGCCAATTGCTTTCCATTTGAAGAACCAAACATACCCCCAAATACCTAAAGCCCTTTACTGGTGGTGCATCATGGAAACAATACTCAAATGTTCTTTTCATATTAAAGCATTACATGCTATATCTGTTGATGAAACATGCACAGGGTTTTATTAAAGATTATTTTCTTGGCTTATGGAAAAACGTTGTTCTAGCTCATCCATTCTCAGATTCTGGTGATAGTCCTTTTAATTTCCCTTTGCTCTTATTGGATTCTGGAAAAGGTTAATTAGTTATCCACTGAGCTTTTGATAGAAGATTTTTTTTAGAATATAATATTAAGAAATGTTCGACTGGGGTATGAAGGTAGCACCACGAGGGGGTACTATAATTTTATCAAATTTATCTTGGTAAGTCAGTTTATTAAGGTAAAGTGATTGCAGCCTGCAGAGTTAATTTTAATATGCTAATATGCCACAGCAAGTTGGGAACTTAACTAAAGTGACACAATTAATTTTAATTTATAGACAGTAGAGAAGCTTAGTAAGGTCATCTGTATGTTACATTAGGAGTGCATATGGGCTCACCAGATTTAAATGCAGTTCTCTCAGAAGCAGCTTTAGGTGGTGGTTCACACGTCACTGACCTTTGCACGAGGAGCTCAGCGTAGTTGTGTGCACACTGCTTTGTTCTCGTGTAAGAGGAATAACCCTTTATGCTCTGAATGCAGAGAGCTAACGTCAGCTGTGTGTGTGTTTTTATGGATTTAACACCTGTTTGAAGCTGTATGTTTATTGGTGCTTGAAGAGGTTGTTTTTTTAATTATTTGCAGTGGAAAAATATGCCATCTGGTATTCTTTCTTTGGTGCAAGGATTACTCTTGATGGAACCTTTTGATGAAATAACGTGACATGTTTTTGGATGTATTGGAGCGGGAATTGTTTCCATGGTTTGTGGAGGAGCTGGGCACTGCTTCTGTTTGGAACAGCCATGGTCATGGGTTGTTATGTCACTGTCATGTTCAGGTAAGTCCCTACCTACTGTGCCTCAGAGGAACAAGGTAACGAGGAATTGCACAGGAACAGGCTTCTTGAAAATCTTGCTATTGTATTTGATTAAGGAAAAAAACCCCACCATAAATTAAAAAATAAAGAATGGGCAATTACATTCTTTACAGAGCAGAGCAAAGCAGAAGTTGTGGAAGACTAGTTCTAGCATTTCGGTTTTGTGTAGCCTATGGCTCCATGGCTGCTTTATTTACCAGAGCAAAACTTATCTGAGCAGCTCTACTACATATGCTAAGGTGAAAGTACCATGAATTCCTGCGGGGGTCTCCAGGTGCATCCTGCAAATGTGAAGCACCACCAGCAGTAGCACTGAGTGCTTGAGCAGCACTCCAGGCTGCTGTGGAGCACATGAGAGGCAGGGCTTAGAACTCTTAGCAGTGGTCTTTCTGTTCTCTTTGGAGGTTTTGATGAGATCCACAGAGAATCGTGTTATAAAGCAGTAAAGAGAGAATGCGTCAGCAGAACAATTTAGATAATATTTTCTTCTGATTTCTACAGAAGATAAGTAATCTGTCTTTTGCTTTCATTGGGAAGTTCCTGAGATCATTCTTTCCCCTCAGGAGATGGAAAACCAGACAGCACACCAACAACCAGTTGTGAGGCTGGCTTGCCAGGAACAGTAATTGGCAGTGATGTCACAAAATGTTCTTTAGAAACATTTGGGGAAAAAAGTGTTTTCCATGCCCATTGCAGTCCGTTATTAAAGATGACACATAGCATCTGTGCCTATAGAAGGGTATGCTATGCTGAGGTCAGTGTTGCAAACTTGATACTGATGCGAGGAGGTGAACATATGAAACTCACAGTGATAAAAGGATCTATCCAGGTGATTAGTAAAATTTGCCAGATCTCTCCTGAAATCCATGAGTTGTGGAGGCCTCAGAGATACAGGACTACAGTGACAGTGCCCTTACCAGTGGGCCCCTGTCCCTTCCTGTTTTGTGAGCAGCAAACAAATTGCTGTTAACCATGCAGTTGCTGTTGCTGAACGTTTTTCCCTGTGTAAGGAAATGCACAGATGATGCTGGGCTTGGCGTTTTGGCGTAGTGCATGGACACTGACATTCTAGAAGGTCTTAATGAGTCAGTTTTTGCAGAAAATGGGTCCTGTTTTACTATGATCACTGTTGTATAAATAGTTTCCAGGGATCTGGCTTTCTCCTAGGAGCTGCACACCCACAGAAAAGAATGAGAGTTTTGCCTTCCATGTGAGCCAAATGCTATTTATTCTTGCCGTGGTGCTCTGTGGTTGTTTCTTGTCTCTGTATTGAAGGGGTGCCATCATCTGAGCTTCATTAATGAAGCTAGGTCCTGCATCTCTGTGATGAGAACAGGAGGCCATGTGTGAGAGCCCTTCCAGAGCAGTGAAAGGGTGTGATGTGGTGGTTATGGGGGCTGTCCTGCTTAGGAAGACTGCAGAGAAAATGTTGCAAAATACAGAGCCCTGAGAGTAAGAATGTTTATTCACAAAAACCTTGGAGAATGTAACTTACTTTCCAAGGGAAAAACCACAAAAGAAATTAATGCATTCTATATATATATACATATAACAAATTATTGGCATCAAATTATATGCACAATTAATTTTTTATTAAATAAGAGATAATGTATGCAATATTATGACAATCTTCTAAAATATAGCAAGTTTTTAAACTTTACCAGCACCATGCACCGTGCCTGTGCTTCTCAGGGGGCTAATGTTAAAAGTGAGGCATTCAGCAATTGAAAAGGAAATTATAAGATTAGTCACTTGAGTAATTTAAACATGCAAATAAGTATCCCAGCTGTGTTGATACCAGATTTAGCTGAATTTACTAGGGCTGTTTCAACTTTATCACCCTAATTATTCCTGCTTTGTGTCAGACTTCAGAAAGACAAAAGTATCTGTCACAGAAGTTTCTCGTGGTGCTGTATTGCCATATTGTATGTTCACTGGCAAATAATATTCCAAGTTTCTTTTCTTTCTAATTAACTGAACAAAGGTAATCAAGTCTCCTCTATCACTGCTTCTCTCAGAGTACCAGAGATTTGAAAACACTTGGATTTTACTTGTTGAGCTGATTGAAATGTGACGTATGTATGCTTCACAGCAAACAGTGCAGTGTAAACAACTGAACTGTACTGTGTGTGACCCCGCTTGAATTCGGTAAAAATTACCTGTGAGGATGAAGTGGCAGTTGTGCTGGTGGACGCACACCACCTCCAGAAGAGCTGCTGCCCAGCTGGTGGCTCCTCATCAGTGCCCTGGCCTGCAGACATCCCCAGGGCAACAGAGGGAGTGATGGCCCTGTCTGCTGAGGCCATGTTACAGGCATCCTGAGAAGGGCTTGTTCTCGTGGGACCAGCAAGCATCTGTTGAGATGCTCCTATGTAACAACAGGAGAGGAGAGGGTGAAAATATCCACTTCAAAATGAATTGGCAAGCAGCTTAGGTGAAATTAAGGTGAGGATTTCAACGGTGAACAACAACAAAATGGTGATGCCTTCTGTCAGCTCCAAACTTTGTAAGTGGTGAACAGCTTGAAAGTAAAGATGCATCATTTTGGTTTTTCTGTAGTGAAGAGGGTAAATAATAGGCAGAACTGTGAAGATGGATTTCTTACATTAGAATAAAAAGTCAAGATAATGATTGTGTGACTGTCTTCGAAATTGGTAAAGCCTAGAGTGAGACTGCATTTATCAAATCTGTAGAGAAGAAGGTTGTAGTTGAGAAGTTATAAGATGAAGTCCAGGTCGAGACATCTAGTTGGATGAAAAGGCAAAGTTGTGTCCTAATGATGTCAGGCAGGAAAAAGCAGCAAGTTAGATTAGATGGAAGAGAAAGAGAAATGAGACTTGGGTAACGGCCATGTTATATGCCTAAACAATAGAAGATGGTGATTGTTGTTTGTGGAGATGTGTCAGAAGAAACAAGGAATGCCTGAAGGCAAAAACTGAAAGATCTGCTTTTGAAAAACTAATCTCATGGTTGGGCACATACGTATCACCCTAAAGCACGATTTTAAGGAGAAGACATGTCGCTGAGACATCCCAGTCTGGTGAATGTTGGCAGGTTTTCAGCTGTGTCTGAGGTCCATGCACTCCATGCATCAAAAAACACCACCCATGTGGCTGCAGCTCTGAGTCCTTGTGTGAGACCATCCCAGTACAGTGTGCAGCTGAGCAGCAGAATGAGCTCTGCTTTCCCTTTGTTATCCAGGGACAGAGAGCTTAGTTATGCACTTCTAAGGAGACCTTCAGAGTGCAGAACACCTTCCTTTTGTTGCTGAGTGGCACAGATTAAGCAGAGGAGGGCAGTGGGTTGGCCTTGGACCTGTTGTGCAGTCATCTGTTTGAGGTTTGCTGTGATAGTTGTAAGTTTGGCAATACTCTGCCTTTCTTTCTTTTCCAGAACATTCTGCTTTTGTGGTATTGACTTTGACATTAAAAAATATCAGGCTATCATTAAAAAAGTATATGTTGGAAATTTTATCTACAAGAAACCTGTTAAAGCTTGTGAGAGGAATAGGAAATAAATGCATGAACCAGTGGCACATGAAGGACTGCTTTTAGGAGTATCAGCCTTAAGAGAATGTGATGCACAACACCAAGAAAAGAAACAAGGGCAGTCCAGTCTCCACCTACATAATGTCCAGGAGCTCTCTGCTGAGTTTTGCTGGACCAGCAGATGTACAAGCTACTACTAAATTGGTTTAGTCCTTTTACTTGTGTTTAGATGAGCATTTAGAGGACATGATTATTTTTTTTGAGTTATTTTAATGATGAAACGATGAGAAGCAAACATACATTTCTTCACATTTTTTGCACAATTTTTTAAATGCCCCCCTGGAACTGTATGTAACAGACACATTTTCCACATGTGGATAGAAATGGAAATAATCTTTTCAGCTAAGGATGCTTGTTAATATTAGTTTAAGTAAAGATGCACGTAGGGCTTCTGCTCTATAAAGAAGGTGAGAAAAATAAGAACAAGTGTTAATTCATGTACACAGAATTTGCGCTTGCACAGCAGGTGTAAATGCTACATTAATGCTGGAAATATCTGTCCTGCTGTGTAGTTTTCCTTCCTTTTTATTACTCCTCTGTTTGGTCTCGTATGAATGCACCATACTTATTTGCATGTTATCACAACAGATTCCTCTTTGCCTTTCGTTACCCATATAAAAAGAAAGATGCTCCACATGACCTCGATATTCAAATGGAATAGTATAGCAGAAAAATCTTGGTTTCGATAGTGTGGTGTATCTGTGTATCAGTATTGTTTTTAGTGTGAGTTATTAATTGCACACAGAAATGCAATTGGGTATACAGTGTCAAACGCTTCTAATTGTGGAAATGTCAGAAGTAGGGTTCAGCCAGAATCTCCCTGAGACTGAATGGAAAACAATCCATTTTGTGTGACTCAAAGCATCAAGCACTGATCTTGTCCTTTGTGTAAATGAAATCCCACAGCCTTAGCCTTTGACCCATGTGGGTGCCCACCTGTGTGAGCTGTGGTTGGGAGCCTACTCTCTAGCAGGGTTGGACTCCATTATCCCTAGAGGCCTCTCCCAGCCCCTGCAATTCTGTGGTTCTGATGGCGGTACAATGATGAGAAGTCCTCTGCAGGACTGAGGCCGTGGCTGCAGGTCAGGGTTCTCCTCCTGTGATTCTGGTGCGAGGTGCTCCCTGCTGCCCGGCTGCTCCTGAGCTGCGTGCAGCTTGCCTCGGTGCTGCAGGTGTTGGTAAGCTGAGGCAGGGCCCGGCTGCTGCGAGAGGTGTGTGGAAGAGCTCACTCCCGTGTTCAGAGATTCAGGAGTTGCAAGTGTTTCTCATCACCAGGAGTGAGCAAACTGTGTGGGTTGTGCTCGTCTTCTATTTTACTGTTTGCCACAGGGTTGGTCACAAACACAGAAATACTGCAATTCTCTGCTTTCTTCCAGTCAAGGCTCAGTGCAGTTGGGGCACAGGGATCTTTCAATGGTCCTCTGCAACTGAAGGAATTTGGTCTCTGTGTCTGCTGTCCTGTCTGCAGGGAAGCAAAACTACTGCTCCAAAATGAGTCTTTAAATGAAGCTGGTGCTCTGCAAAGAGCGAGCTGGATGAGGTGGCTTTTGAAATATGTGCTTCTTCCTCTTCTGACCTAAAAAGTCTGTTTTTTGTTCCCTGATGTCACAGGGCCAAACTTTCTTCAATGATTTTAGAAAGAAATCTGTAATTGTAGTACTGTGTCAGACACATCAAGGATTGGGTAATTACCATCTGTAAGCACTGCTAAATAACTTGTCTTCATGCATTTATTTTTCCTTCTTCTTGAAAAAAGTGTTGATATTTTAAGCATTTTAGCTGCTGCTGCTTATTTTTTTGCTTCCTTTTATGACATAAAAATGCAGTTTGTCGGTTCATTTTGAGCCTGACTGGAAGGCTAAGTTTGTTTATTTTGGCAGCTTAGTTGTAGGTCGGCCAAGAGGAAAATGAAAAACTGTAGCCTGTAGGCATTGTGTGTATGCTTATCTAAGTACTGCTGGGAGCGAGGATAACTGTCTTTTTCCTGGTGGTGAATCCAGCCTACGCACGAAGAAATACCAAGAAGGCTGCCTTGTTTGTCTCTCTGTGTTTGTTTTTTGTGTTGGAATTCAGGGTCTTCAGGTGTTGGTCTGTTCTGGTGGTACAGACACACCTGCACAGGGAGCGGAGGGTGTAAAGCACTTCTGTCCAATGGAAGTTGTAATCAATGTGATCAATGTGTTTTTAATTCTCCTCGTGTTTGTAAAGTAATTTGAGAGTGGGTATCTCATGGGTATGAGTATTAATCTAGCAGTAAATCAGAAAAAAAATAAAGGCTCCTTTTTGGTGCAATCATTCCAAAAAGAGAATGCCTTCCAGGACAGCGGGTGCAGCTGCAGGGAATCCTCGAGAGCTCTGCTCCATGCTTTGCAATCAGGGATGGGCACTGCTGAGTTCCTCCCCGTGATCCCCAGCACCTCCTGATTCACCTCTCCTGTCTGTGCTGCCATGGGGGGACATGCTGGGAGTCCTGCTGTGCCTGCAGGGTCAGACCTGGGCTGGCTGCTCAGCTGGGGCTGCTCAGGGCCTCCCTGGTAGGGTTTGTGTCTGCAGTACGCTGTGGTACTGCTGGGAGATGCTGAACACTTTTGGATTTTAAAAATCCCAGGATGCTCACTTTTAATTTGCTTTTATGTGGTGCAGGAAAACAGAGCGTTGCCATCCAATTCACGTTAAAACATTTTAGAAGTCTGTTTATGTGAACTTTTCAACGTGCTTTATCACTCGACGTTGTGCTTTGCGTGCTCTTTGTCACTAGGGGTGTGTGGGAATGTTTCTTACAAGGGATTTACATTTAATTCATTAGAAGTCTGTAACAGGTCAGATACTATTGATCTGGTTTTGTGTTTTTTTAAAGATACTAGTGGAGAACCAAAAGGACATGAGGCTCAGGAAGTGGTGGATATTAGTTTAATGACTTTTTAAAATGCATCTATCCTAGCCTATCTAGCCTATGAGAACTTGGGTGGTGTGCTTTTTTATGCCATTTTTTTCACAAATAAATTATTCCTTCTGTTATTCTAATCATAGATGTACACTAAAGCCTAATAAAATTTTTCCTTATGTGTCTGAGAAGAAAAATGTATTCTTTTGTTTGGAGGAGCCTGGCGGCTGGGCTGCGGTGGATTAGCTGATGGGAAGCTCATCCAGAGCCACAGCTCCTCCACGGAAATTGCTTTGACAGAAAACTCATTCACGTGGCCACAGTCCACGTGCTTTGAAGTAACTGGGGTGGCTGGCTGTGCTTACAGCCAGCACAAGGCACAGCTCACGCGCTGGGACTGGCTCTTGCAGCAGTGCCTTTTGTCTTCCTTACGATTGTGGATGCAGAAGGGCTCAGCTGTGTGCAGATCATGGAGAGGTTGCCTTGTACTCAGCCTGTGTCCTGGCTGTTTCTTGCAGTAATTTCCCTTTATTTTTCTCCTCCAAGCACTGGCAGGCCCAGCAGAGGGCCTGCAAACTCCTATGAGAAATAGGTAAACTCTGCCTGACCCGCCCACCCCGAGTTTCCTTGTCACCGCTGCCCTCACTGTGGGATGGGGCTGATGCCTGGGCACGTGGTGCCTGGATGGAGGAACACATCTGTTAGGAGAGAGATTTAATCTGTTTTTGATGTTTGGAGTGCTGTTGGTTTCTGGGAATGTCCTTTTGCTCCCTGGCCAGCACAGCTAGTGTCACTTTGTATCTTCCTATTTTTTTTTTTTAATGAAACGACTTATCTGCAACGAAAGTAGCAGCAGTTCCTTCCTCTGTAGCAATGCTTAAGGTTACTTTCTCTTAAGCATTATTTCGAGGAGGGCAGAAGTTTTTATGAATAAACATGCTTCAAATTATTTTTAAATTAAAATATTTTCTGGAAAAAGAGAGAAATTTTTGCATATGAGCAGGAAAGGGAGGAGTCAGGGCTTGGGGAAAATGGGAGTCGGGGCTTGGGGAAAGTGCAGGATGAATGCAAATGGAAAGTACTGGAAATCGATCCTCAGGTTATCCCTTCCACAGAAACACACCCAGAGATCTCGTGGAAGTCTCTGTGTGTGTTGTAATTAAATCTTAGGACTTTCCAAGCAGATGTGTTATTTCTTGCTTTAAAACGTGAAGGATCTTTTGTGAGTTGATACAAAGCCATGATTGGTTTAATGTCTTTCATTGTTTCAGTTCCTTTTAGCTTTCTTTAATTCCCTAAAGCTGATTTTTTTTTCTTGTATCTGTCCAAATGTTTCTTTAAATAATTCAAAGTCTGTTGGATTTCTGTATCTTGGTGTGAAAATAACATTCCTTTCAACTTCATCTCTACTCAAAGAGGCTTCTTCAGCTCCTTAGTTACTTGGAAATGCACGTGTTTGATGCTTCATGTTCCCATTGATACCTTCACAAAAAATGACTGCGACATCACATGAGGTTTTGTTCTGGATGTGTGTGCTCAGTTTTGACTTAAGGATCATTTTCTCTATCGTGGTCGGTGCCATCAGGAGTTATTTTGGTCTTATTAGCTCTGTATGAAGAAGGAACATGATCAGAGGGCCTCTTGTTATAAACCATGACTCAGCTCCGAGCACCCGTGACTCACCCACACTGATGCAGCCCTTTGTCTGCAGGTTGCTTCACGCAGCTTGTGAGGCCCTGTGGTCTTGGTTTTGGTGAAACTGTGCTATTTGTGAATGGCAGAACTACCTGAAGTCCAGTCATCTTCTTAACAGGAATAGGCTCTGTTTCTAGAAAAGGAAATTAGACCTTTTTGGGAAAGTTTGGAAGCACTTCGTTTGAGTGATCCGTGTATAAGTCCAGGCCACCTGTGCCAATGGGTGTGTATCTCTGTATGCTCACAGCTACTGAGAAATATTTTTGAATTCTCAGAGGATTTCATACGGTAAATTTAATGAATGAATGTGTCAAGAGATTCCTTTGCCTGAGCTCCAGAATTTGTGGGAAAGCAAAACTGGTGTGCAAAACCAGAGCCATAAGGAAAGGAGGGAGCAGGAGCACCACTGGTGGTTGACCGTGATGCTGGTTGCATGGAGCCATGCCTATGCCTCTGCCATCATTAAGGCTGTAAAAGATCTCTAAGATCCCCAAGCGCAACCCAGCTCACCCTGCCCGTAACCACACCCTGCAGTACCACATCTCTGCAGTCCTTACCACCCCCAGGGACAGTGACCCCACCACACCCTGGGCAGTCTGTGCTGCTGCCTGACCACTCTGTGGGAGAAGTATTTTGTCCCAATATCCAACCTGCCCCTGCCCCGAGGCCATCCCCCCTCGTCCTGTCGCTGATACCTGGGGGTGGAAGCTGACTGCCACCTCGCTACCACCTCCTTTCCTGAAGCTGGAGAATGGTGTTCTTCCCAGCTAACATCACTGTACAGCACCTAGGATTGGTAAGTTAGTGTTTTTCTGTGAGGCTGAGTTGTGGTCAGTGCTTTGTCAATATGAGTTACGTGGTTCAGTGGTTTTAAAAACACTTGTCACCTATTGGGTGTAAAATACACCTCACGCCGCACACACTACCTTTATAAAGTACATAAACACGGTTTTTCATCTGTGCTCCATTTACTGTTACATTTTGTTGTCTTTGCCATGGGCATTTAAGACCGAGATGTTCTGAAGAGCCCTGCATGAAATTTTAAAGAGACCGGACCTTTCATCTGCACACCAGCAGGACACCAGATAGATGAACAAGAAAGAACGAGAAATTGTTTTTGAAGCAATAGCAAAAAAAAAAACAAAAAAAAAAATAACAGTAGAAGCAATTATTTTATCAAAGGTTTATTTGCTTTCTTGTTTTTTTAAAGACCTTTTCTCCGTTGAAGTTTGCTGCCTCCTTACGTATGTTTGATTTGTGGGTTTCATGAGGTCCAAATGAAAAATGTCAGCTGAAAGATGTGTATTGTTAATGAGCAATCACAATGGTAACGGTGATTTCAGTGAGTTTTGGTGCTCGGAGTTGCAAAACTCTGGTCTTCTGTCCTCAAAACAGCCCTGTGTTTCCCTTTCATATTTCAGACTGTTCCTTGTCTATGGAAAGGCCTTTTTGGAGTGTTGAGAGCCGCGTTAGTCTTGGCCTCATTCCTTCTTGTAGAGAAATAAATGGTGTTTCTTAGAATGCTGAGCTGCATCGCCATCCCTGGCCTCCCCTTTTCAGGCTGTTAAGCAGCGATTTCCCCTCCTGCAGCTTCACCCTGTGCCAGGCAGAGCCCTGATGACATGGAATTGGGGGTCTGCTGCCAGCTCCTCTCCTGCACACAGTGCTGATGGGCTCTGCTCGCTGCCCCTCGGCTGCTGGAGGCACGCTGGGGCAGCTGGAGTGCCCTTCTGTGGGATGGCAGACACGCACTTACTGCACAGCAAGCTGGGGATGGATTGCAGAGATTGCAGGATTCCCTCAGTGCCAATTTGGTGCAGGAGAAGGTTAGTGAAAGAGCAATGGTGTGAGCAGGGACAGCGGCGAGCGGCAGGAGGAGGAGGGGAGCAGGATGGGGCCCGCTCAGCACTCGGGCACTGGCTGGATGTGCCGTGTTGGATGGCTTGTGTAGGGTGAGGAAAACCTGGAGAAATCTAAAGATACCAATCAATGCATCCCATGTTCCTCAGCTTCAGACAAACGTACCTGGTATTATTAAATGAGGCAAGAGGGCAGAGAAGGGTTTTTTGTGCTGCTGATAAGTTTTGAAGCTGGAATCTTGTTTGAATTAAAAAGGTGTGTGCTGGGTGAAGGAGATCCATGGAGAAATGTAGGGCTGGAGCTTCCAGCAGTCCGTACTGTCTTCGCTGAAAGGCATATTTATATCTTCCAGACCAGTAATTAATCACTCAGTAGGATTTTTTGGGACGTGCATTCACAGAAGATCTTTTTGTACTGCCAGGAACCACAAAGCATGGGCACAATTAAAACTCTGATTTAATTTATTAGGTAGAGGCATGGAATGGGAATGTTTTAAGCGATGCTGACAGGCCAGGATTTCAGAAGTACTTTTTTTTTTTTTTTAAATAAAAAACAAATGCTGCTCCATACAAAACTTAAATTACATTAATAGCTGCTTTCTAATGCATTACTAGAAAGAAAACAAAACTTTTGGCATTAATTAAGATGTGAAGAAACGGTATAATTTTTGGAGAATACATTTCAAAGTTGTCTATTAATAAGAAATAAAAGGTGGTGCCTTTGTTCAAACTCTCTGTAGGAGAATGCTGCTCCTCTGAAGAACTTGCAGCCATCTCTGAGCTGTTCTGTTGCTTGCTGGGGCTGACCCAGGGGCAGGACACGGGCACTGGCAGTGCTGCAGATGTGCCTGGCTGCAGCATTGGTGGTGGATGGAGAAGGGCTTTTCTGCAGTGAAAGTTCCCGAGATGTTCACCAATTTCCTTCTCGTGGTTATGACTTCTATTTTCATTTGTTTCTTCCTCTGCTTCAAGTAGGAAGCATAAAGGTCTCATAAAGCCATAGGGTTATGTAGGAGATAATTTAATAGGAACTTTAGTTTGCTTTCTTCCAATCAGAGCAACTTGAATACTGTGAATGTAGAAAATAGCTTGTCGTGTTTTTGTGGTCTTGGTCTCAGTGCTCTGTCAAATGGCACTGTCCTGAAACACAGTGGTGTGAGGCAGGGCTGCACAGCCAGTCTGCAGCCCAGTAAGCTTCCATCCCCCAATCCAACCGTGATGTATTGGGTTTGAGAAATGCTGCTGGTTTCAAAAGCTGTCATCAGGGGTAATCTTAATGATCTGTGGATTAATAGAAACATGCTTCCATTTGGGGTCATTTGTATGGCCTTAAATAGAGTTAAAAATAATTGTGTGATTGGTGCTTCAAGATTTTATGATGTGTTGTGTAGGCTGTTTTCTTGTTATTTGTTGCTTTATGGATGATTGGAAATAAACATATGTGTGGACTGAAATAAAACTCGAGAGGAGTCCAGTTCCAACTGGAAGGCACAGATCCCATCCCTTCCCATCCCTCTGCTGGGCTCTCCTGTTGCCCTGGCAGCTGCAGCACTGTGGGCTGCCCAGGAGCTCTCCCATGGCAGCTCCTGGAACAAACCAAGGGGAGTTCTGCAGTAACACCAATCCTCAGGGACTTTTGTGCATGATCTGAAGGATGCCATGTAGGATTCAGGTTCGACTGTGCAGGATTTAGGTTTCTGTGATTGCTCTGTGCCACTGCAAATGTCTCTGGAGTGCTGTCCCTCTCCTGTGCTGATGCCTGAAAGGTGCTGAAAAGGATGCTCCAAAAATTCACGAGGATGATTAAACAAGCGGAAAATGTGTCTTACAGTGACAGATCAAAAAAGCCCAACCCAAAAGAAACCAAAACCAAACCCTGAGCCTCTTAGGTTATCGAAAAGACATGAGGTGATGTGAACATGGTCAATAAGTGCTTACACGGGCGAGAGAAATTTGAGAACAGAGAGCTCTGGAAACTAGCAACAAAAGGATAATGAGATTCAGTGAATTAGATTAAAGGTAGACAAAAATTTGTCTAGAAATAATGTATGTGTTAATCAGGCAAGGTGATTAATCATTGGAACAGCTTAATGGCCATTATGGTGGATATTTTAAAATCAAGATAGAATGATTTTCTAAAAGCTGCAGTTGAAGTGCAACTATTGAGCTTCAAACTGGAAGTAATACAGAAAATTCCCGTGGCCTATATTATGCAAAGTGTCAGATCAAATCATGGCAGTGTCTGGGGTCCTGTGAATTAACAAGGCACTTTTGTTTCTGAATAAACATGACCTCTAATAATTTTCTGTTTCTTGAATAATTCAGCAGTCCTGCAGTTCACTGTTTCTGATATGTTTTATTCCATCACTACGAGTTGTCTGAACGTGGGATTTCTTGGGTGATGATCCAAAGTATAGAAAATAAATGATAATGGAATGAGCTGTCAGAAAAAATATATTTAAAAAAATCCTTTATGGTTCTGCCTTTTTGCGTATCCCTGTCTGTTCTTCCCCTAAATCTGCAGCACCCCATGTCCAATGGGGTGTTGTGCAAGGCTGGAATGATGAACCCCGCTTTAATTTTCTGCCTTTAGCAGATGTCACAACGTGAACGTGGTCTGTTTTATTGTTTGGTATTTACCGTGTCAGTGTGTGTACGCTGTGTTAGCTTAATGAAAGAGCGGTGATGGGATAAACTGCAAGATGCTGCGGGAAGTGACAAAGGAAATAAAGGCTTCTTCATTTGAATAAACTGTGCACCGCCACGTGCGCTGGGGAGCTGCTCCTCTCGCAGAAGTGGTGCAACGCAGCATGAGAACAATGAGCTGTGCTCGCAGAGGCACGGCGCCGACAGGGGCTGGGCTGTCAGCTAAATCGCAGCCGTTCCTTTTGGAGATGACTTCGAAGGTTATCTTGGAAGAGCTTTCCAAACTGACTTGACTTTTCAAGTGCAGAAGGATGGATGATGGAGAGGCAGTCAGTGGCATTAAATGTGAGCAGCCAACTGCATGAGCAGGGGTTTTCACGCAGGGCATCACGGGGCTGTTTTACCTTTCCCGTGATGCAGTTACATGTTGTGCTGTAAATTCTGCGATGAGAATGAGCACCGCGGGGCTTTGCCTCTTCTGAGCATGACCTCCATCAGTGGGGTCCTATAAGCGTGGTTCTCCACGAGCAGCTGCAGCCTGGCAGCTCCCCGAGGCTCAGGGTGGAGGGCGTGCATCCCCACTTGGCTCCACAAGGTTCTCCTTCATTTCTTAAGAACTTTTGTTAACGTTTCAAAAAGAGGAAAGATTTTGAGTGATTTCCCTGCTCCCTGGGAGGTGCAGGCAGGTCTGAGCTTTGTTCAGCTGAGGTGCAGGGAGCATCAAAGAGCGCAGCACAGTGCCGGTGTGGTGGTAGCACAGCCTGGCTCCATGGCAGGGAGCCTGGGTAGGAGCAGTGAGCCCTGAACTTCCAGACCTGTGGACAGTGATGGAAATACGAAGAGTTTTTTTGAGTGTAAAAATAATTGATTTTTCAAAGCAAATTTGTCTGCAATTTAGTTCTATTCTAAAATAACACAAATGGAGACAGTTCCATTGGAATTTCATTTATGAATGGACCAGATACATGTAAAAAAATGTGCAAGAAACCACAAACAGATTTTCAAAGCTGTTCCAGGGCAAGTAAAATTTCCGCATGATTTAAAGGATTCCAAGGGGGAATACTTCACAGCGTGGGTCTCCGTTTCTTCTGGGATGTAAGGAGGCATTTGTTATATGTGTTTCCGTACCCTAAGAAGCAGGTATGACTCCGTGCATGGGTACCAAATGGTTTTGTTCCTGAGTGGAAGGAGTTTTATTGCACTGCTGATGTCACAGGTCAGGGGGCCGGGGGACACCTGTTTGTTTGGCTCTCAGTGAGGACTCCGTCCGCTGACATCTTGGGAGATTTATTTGTGCACTGGAAATTGCAGATGACAGTCTCTCTGACTTTCTTTTTAGATTCATGGTTTGCAAAGGTTTTTTCTTAATGAACTGTTAATTCATAACAGTATCTGCCAGTGATGTAAAATAAAAGTCTGCTGCCTTCCAAGCTGGTTTGCATTGTGCTGGAGTTTGCAATTTTTAGGAGAAAAGGATTTATTTCCTCATGAGATTTTGTTTTTAGACTTCAGACTTCCTTAAGAAGCTGTTAAAACTTGCTTGTGATTAATATTTACAGAAATACATACAACATCTGAATAGTTGTGTGTGCACTTCTGCATTTTTATAAAACATATTATCTTATACATGAAGCCCCACAGCTGCACCCTCCAAAACCACACTGGCACCATACCAGGCAGGGGCAGCACAACCTCCCCCTGCCCTGAGCTCAACCTTAAAACCCCACAGGCACTGATGCACAGGTCCACGATGCTGGGAGGCGTGCTTTGGGACTGCTTTGGTGTGAAGCATGCAGCTATCTAAAATTGTAATGTCACAGAACAAGATTGGTGTTGTGTTTGCACTGAGCGGGAGCTGCAGGACATTGATGCTGGGAGCAGGACCACCTTCCTGCTGCAGCACTGGGATTGCTCTTCCTCCTGGTTACTCACTGGGACAGGAACTGGAGGCTGGGGGCTGGGTGCTGCGTGCTCGCTGCCCTGAGCAGCAAGCTGCCTGGGAGGAGAGGAGAGGTTGGATGCGTGATGGATGAGGAAATTATCTTGGCTGTAATGCTCCAGATAGGCTGCAAACAGAGCAAGGGTGCATTTGTCAAGGCTGGAGAAGGGGATGCTGTGGTAGCTGAGAAACATCTCTCCTCTTAATGCTGGGAGTTTAGGCAGCAGTTCCCTGATGATTTGCTTTGGCCATGTGGGATGGCCTTTGCTTTCAAACCGCTCAGCTTTTCTCCCATTAAAAATATGTGATTTTTAATTGTAAAAGAGCGTTGAATTCCGTTACGAACCTTTCATGACATCCTCCTGCTGTGTTGAGGTTGATGCTGTGACCTTCTGTAGGCTCACGTGGTGGATGCTGGGTTTGTGCATGCTGCTTCCATAGGAGTGAAGCGGACAGGTGCTGTCTGCTGCTGCAGATATTCAGATGTGCAGATATAGGTTTGGTGCTGAGTGGGGCAGAACGCTCTGCAGCCAGGTACTGTCGTGCCTGATCTTTCAGTTCTTTGCTGCTCAAACATATTAATCCCTTCTACTTCTGGGCAGTGGTGAACATAGCAATAACTTCATGAAGTGGGCTCACCAGAAAGTGGAGGGAAGCTGGAGATGAAAGGGCCGTGAGGCTGAAACAGCCCACAGAGATATTGCATGTTTATAGCGGGCTCTGCAGGAATCATGGGTGTTTATAAATGAGTTCAGGGGGATAATGTGTATTGAAATATGAGTCCGGAGGGAGGGTATGTATTCAGAAACTATCTACTGTATATAGCATAATAATCCCGGTATTTCATAAACTCGTAGGAAAGTATTAAATAAAAATAAATTACAAATGTCTGTGGCTTGATTGCAAATCATTTCAGAGGAAAGGGGAAAAAAACGTCCTTTGCAAAATGTGGAAACCATCTTGTGCTAAACGGCACCAGAAAAAAATTATAATTGTAAAAAGTAAATGTCAGTTATAGTTATTACAGTGGCCATATTGTTTCCAATAACAATTTGGCATTTTATTTAGTCTGTAACAATCTACAATTTAAATTTAAAATAAAGATTTTTCTTTTATTTCCCTCTGAAGTTGTGTGCCAAGCACAGCAGAGCAGAATGTAACATCTGCTGATGATTAAAACAAGCTTTCCTATGGGCCCTGAATACAAAGTAAACATGGATTTTATCCATAGTCAACAGCATTTACAAATGTAAAGGGAGGAAGCTACTGAGTTTTTGAAGAATGAGCTGTGAGGGAGGAAATATAAGTATGGGACGGCAGATGGCGATAATTAGTTCCATATCGTGAGGGCTTCTATTAAAAAATAAAGAGGACAGAGCCCTGTGCTGTGCGGCAGTACTGGGGCACCCTTTGTGTGCCGGGCTCGGAGCAGAGGCGGCCGCGCTCCTCCGTAGCACTGCGCATGCACTGCTGGCACCGGGCAGCACTGAGAGCTGCCAGCCCCGTGTTTTGTGCTGCCAGCCCCGTGTTTTGTGCTGCCCAAACTCAGGTTTAGGGGCAGGCTGCTGGAGGTTAAAGGCAGCTGCACCTTGGTGATCCCCTGGTGCTTGGGCTGTGTTTGTGTGCTGCTTGGTTCTCACCTTGGTGCTCAGTTGTCACTAAATTGTAGCTTAATTTTCTCTCCAAGGTGAATGCTTTTGCCTGCTCCTAGTCTGTATGTTTCTTGTATGGTCCACGTGTTTATTATATTACTGAGGGTAACCATAACTAAGAACTAATTACTACTGCTGGAGTCATTCCATTTTTTAGGGCTCCACTCAGCCCATTTCTCATGTTTTGTCTCAAGTATTTTTGTTTTTCCAGTAATACTTAGACTGCACCAGGTGAAGGATCACATGGAAATTCAGATTGGCTGCAGTTGGTGCACTTCCCAGGAGCAGGATGAACCTCCTCCTGCTCACACAGCATCATCCAGTCCCAGACTCACTTAAGAGTTTCTGAGTCTTTCCAGTTGGGGCAGATTTCACAAGAGGTCACATTTTCTATCTCTATTTTTTCTTTCTTTCTTTCTTTTTTTTCTCTTGTGTTTTGCAGCATTCCAGTTAGCACATTACTGTGGATTTCTTTCCAGTTTCCAATTGCATTTTCTCCTTTCCTCGCTTCCTCCAATTTTCTTTCCAACTGGAAGTGGTTATGGCTGAGCTCCCCACACCAGCACCTGAGGAGCTGCTTTGTGCACTGCACAAACACCCAGCATTCATCTCTCTCTCTCTTGTTCCCCCCTTCTGTCCTTTTATAATTACCCGAGGTGGTAACAGCTCTTAAGAGCCCCCGTCTGTCACCCTGGAACCAAATGCTTTTCAATGAAAATTAAGGAGAGGCTTCAAAAGTTTCAGCTCTTTCAGCAATGAATTATAGCAGTCCTCCAGCAGAAGGAGTAAGTTGATGATGGATCCCATTACACTGAGTAACTCAGAGTGTAAGTATTCTTTTGTGGTTAAGAGGAAACGCAGGGACTGGAGATGTGTGGGGGCGTGGCTCTGCAGAATGGCACTGGGTGTTGGTGGGGCCATCCCTGCTGCCCCCTCCCCCCCCCCCCCCACATCTGGGCAGCTGTGCCCACACATCTGGGCAGCAGTGTGCATGGGAGGAGGCACTGAGCTGCAGTGTTTGAGACTGAGCTGAAAGGAGACTGCTTGTCACAGTGATAGGAAAAACATCATTACACTGAAACATCAAATGCACAAAGAATTGATGGTGGAGTTCAAAATGGTTTTTAAATTGCTGGAAGAATACATGTGAATATTTTAGGTGAAATGAAACTAGATTAAACCAAGATACGCATCTAGATCTGCTAAGACGCGTTGAGCAGAGTTTTCCTAACTCACAGCTGTAGCAAAGTCTACAGGTAACAGATATTGTGCTTAAATGTCCAACTTCTAAGATAAATGGCTGCAGAAGCTGCTGTGCTTTCATTTTTAATTAAAAATTGGAAAGTCTCGCCTGAGCGGACCTGAAAAGTTAAAAAGCAGTAGGCAAATAAAATATTATGTCTTTTAACGTCTTTGAAGTTTACTTCTTGTGGCTGCTGGATCCTGTTTCCTTGTGGTTTTGGACATGTTTGTGAGTGGGAGTGCTGCAGCAGGTTGTGGTGCCCGTGGGGACCTGGCTGCACCCCATGTGTCACTGCTTTGTCTGCCATGGGGTGTGGAGCCCTCCCAGCAGGCGGCTGCGCCCCTCGGTCAGCTGCTGGGGGTCCAAGGCCAGGCCTCTCCATGGTGGATACAGAGTGCCATCAGAAGTCCCCCAGACTGACCCTGTCTTTCCTGTTCAGTATCCATCTTCATTGTTCTCTGCTGGTAATTACAACTTCGAGTCAGTTGCATGTGCTGTAAATCTGCTTGTGGAGAATTTATTTAACTGATAAAAGTTAGCCTGAAGTTGTGTGTACCTGAGCAGCTGGGGACTGAACTCTGCATCCATCAGCTTCAGTCCCCTAGCCCAGCACAAAGCCACTGTTCCTCAGAAACTCCTGCTGAAACTTGCCAAACACTGGCCTCAATCCTCTCTAATAAAAACCATTGTTTTTGCCACTGCAGTTTGGAGTCAGAGCACAGTACAGGATTGAAACACCTTGTAACACTTACAGACAATCTCCTGCTTTTGGGAGATGGAGGCCAAACTTCTGTTTTGTTCTCTGGTTTTCTCCATGGAATGGGATGCTGCAGCCCATGATGGTGTGGGACATTCCTGCTGCCCACCTTGCTGAGCTGGGGACGTTCCCATGCCCCTAGTGCCCACCTGGCTGGGTGAGGAGGGCTGATAGGGTACAGCGAGCCCATGCTCTGCCAGTGTGTGATAATGGGTTTTGCTGCATTTTGTGTGTGTTTCTGTTGCTGGTGTGACTCAGTCCTCCAAGGTCCACTTGAGGAAGGCTAGGGTTTGTAGCCTTCACACCTCCTTCCAGGAGCGAGGCTCCACTTGGGACCAATTGCTCTGGGGGCTCAGTGCCCCCCACTGCTGGGACAGCACCGGGCAGGGCCAGCCCTGCAGGAGCTGCCTGCACCTGAGGGCTCCAGCTCGGGGTCGGTCAATTCTAACAGAGCTGTGAAACCTAAAAATCAATGTCTGTTCAACAAGACTCTGTACAAAACATTTGTGACTTGAGTTAATTTTATTCCCATCCTCTAATATTTTATTGATCAAACTCTATATTAACTTTCATTACTTTCTGGTGAGGATTGATGTCAGGTTAAGTAATCTATCGTTACAAGTCGTTTCCCCATGCTCTCTGTGAGCACGGATATAATCTTGCACTCTTCCACTGTTCTGCAGTGTTCCTTGTATGTTAACTTTTTTTTGGTTCATGTTGACAGATCAGAGATCTCTCCTGGTGACTCTTTTACCACTTGGCAGCACAAGGTGTCCATGGGCTTTAGTGTGATGCTCCCCTTGGCTAGACATAAATCAGACTGCTTTGCTGCCTTTGTTCCGTGTGGGTGTGCTGTCTGGGTGTTTCCTAACCAAGTGTTTAAGGATAATTTCTGTTCTGTTTATACCCTTATTTGTAATGCAACCATCTCTGTCTAATAATAATCTGTTCTGTTCTTGGAATTCCTTTTGGTGCTGATGCACCCAACTCTTCTCCCCTCTTTCCCCCTTATGGCCACCTGGACTTCAGGTTTGTCTTCCACTTCTGTGGGGGATCCTGCTCCAGCCTCTCTCAGGCCAACATCTCATTAGCAACACTTCCATTAAAACTTAAAGTGTGAGCTTTGCTCTTTGGAAATAGAGATTGAATTATCAGTGACTTCTGCAAGTTGATTCAGAGTCTCAAGAACAAATAATAATATGACTTCTTGCCAAAAAATCGCCTTGCAGCAGCTTTAAAATACTCAGATGTCAACGACGTTTGAGGTTTTGTTGTTTATATAACTCAGATGGTCTACATGCTACATTAAAACAGGTATGCAGGCACTATTTCTCCTTGCATTTTTGGTTTGATTTTTTAAACAGATTGTCAAGATGGCAATCTCCTTTTGGTTTATTTGTTCTCTTACTACAGTAAGGTATCTACCTTTAGGTTGCTCTGAAGTTTTCTCTTTGAATGTTTAAAAGAGAAATGCTCAGGGGATTTATGGATAAGATAATAAAGAAATATTGCAGCCTGGAACTGGAGGGTTAAATGCATTCCCTTCCTTCTGAGCCACATAAAACCTGCAGGAAGGGCTCAGACTGGTGTGTTTATCTCCTGAAAACTGACTGCCTTGGCCATGAGTAGAGGGCTGTTACAGTCAGCTTCCCACCAGCAGTCTCTTAAGTTTCTTGAGTGTTCTTTAGAAGGAAAAAGATACCAGTGTTACAAAAGTGATGTACAGAAGCTCAAGGTTGCACAGTAGATGTGGGTCTTGTGGTATGGAGGTCTGACCTAATCTGAGTCCTACCCCAGTTTTTGTGGTGGGACTGAAACAGAAATTGTTAAATGCTTGCAGCAGGTCTGGCAGTGAGGGAAAAGTAATATTTCCTGCACAAACCTTCTCAGTCTTTGGACACATCCCCAGTTACCCAACCTAGAAGGAAAGGTTCCTGTCCCAGTGTGCTCCCCACAGACGTTAGTTCTGGGGCTGTAAGTGGAACTTCTGTCCACTGAGTGGAAGGCTCAATAAATGATGAAGACTGAGAAGAGTAAAGGCAAAATGTTTAATTTAGTGTTGGCATTTGGTGTACAGCCACGTGACTGATCCTGGATTAATTCTATGCATTTTTTAAATATATTTTAATAGGTTGAGTGATGAAGTAAACGTCGTTGGACTGACTTCACAGAATGAGGAGTAGCGAGGAGGTTTATACAGGTATGATGTCAAATTGTTCATAGAAGCAGGAAGGAGAAAAGTGAAATTCAGCCTAGAAAAATACAGATGATATAGCTGCCTGTGTATGAAAGTAATAATCCATCATGGGTATATTCAGTAGGAAGGGACCTGAGCTGCAGCAGTGTGGACTGACATTGCAGGTAACGACAGGCAGCAAGTTAGGTACAAGTTTACAGTGTCCTACAGGAGAAATGAGCGGTGCTGCTACAGTCATCTGAAGGAGCAGGGAAACAATGCTGTCCCCATCCTGGGCTGCAGATGGGGTCGTGCTGTGCTCCAGCACCACCTCAGTGCTCTTCTGTGAGCAGCAGTGAGGGGCAGGGATCTCAGAAGGTGGGTTATGAGGAGAGGGTATGAGAGTTAAATTCTTGCAGCTTGGCCACGCAGGGGCTGAGCGGGCACATCGGCACCAGGAGTGCCAGAGGCTGTGCACAGCAGTGGAATGGTGTTATCTTGCAGGATGCCCACCTTACAAACCAGAGGTGAGGGCTGGATTTAACAGGAGAAATTTGTGTGTAATAATAGGGAAGTAAGCAAGCAGTCATGAGCTCCATGGGACTATGCAAGTATCCCTCGGAGATATGGGAGAAAACTCAATTGCTTGGAAGTTTTAAAGCCAGATGAGGTGACAGTAGAATATATGGTCTGGTAACATGCTGTATTTTGCTGAGATGTTCTCACCCTTTGATATTCTCACCGTGAAGATCTTTAATAGAAGGTACAATTGGACGTGCTGATATTAAGTATGACTTGTACTGAAAGAAATTGCAAGTTATCATCCAAAAAAGCCATGCAAACTATACGTGCTCAGCAAGGCTGACAACTGTGTGCTCCGTTCTGTTGTTGCAGCCCATATTGTTTCAAGGAGTGTGATATGGGAGGAAGTGTCTCCTTTCCTGTTGTCCTTCTGCTAATGGCATGATGAATTTTGATTACATTGCAATTGCATCCCCACAATGGGGACAGCCATGGGAACTATTTGGGACATCAGTTTTCCTTCTGCCAACTTTCAGGAGCATTTTATAGGATTAATATTCAATAAAAAGCCCTTAACATTAAAAAAATGCTTAGTCCCACAATTGTTATTAAATTCTTTTCCTGTGCCATAATGCGGATGCTTTGATCTAAAGTCCTGCAGTTTCTGGAAGGAGCTTGCGTGATTACGATAATGTGCAGTGCTCTTTCTGCTATTCCTATAGGGAAAATAAACCCCACATTAGTTCCATATTAGTACCTGACTTGGAGAAGTTAAAAAGTGCCAGAAAAAGGTTAACCAGAGTCAAGTACACATAAGAGAGCTGTGATTATTAGTGTTAAGGGAGCCATTTGAAAAAAACATTTCTGCTTTTACAGAAGAATTTATTGGTGTCTTTGCTTCTGGCTGCTTTATGCATTTTAATAAAGCAGTAGCAGCAATAATAGGGTGCAGGAGTTGGTTGTGCCTGTGTCAAAGGAGACACAAGCTGGGATGGGTGTGTGGGACTGGGCTTGCCCCAGCCTGCCCCTCCACATAAACTTCTTCAAGCCCTCTGACTTCCCTGCCAATGAACAGGGTCCATTCGGAGACCCATGTAAATGAAGGCAGTAATTGCTTTTGTGTGTTAAGAGGTACATGCAGTCTACCAGCAGCTCTGGTAATTTTCCTGCCAAATGTCTGGGATTCTTTTGAAAACAGCCCTGGTCCCAGCAAGCACCAGAGTGGATTGCACCTGGATATCTGCTGCTAGGAGCAGTGCCCAGAGATGTATTTTTGGGTACAGCCCACCTTGAAGTGCTCCTTGAGCAGGGTCCCACCTGCCCTCTGGCACAGGGCTTGCGTCTCTGGGCACCCACTGCCTGCCCCCCCCCCCCCCCCAGAGGGGNGTCCCACCTGCCCTCTGGCACAGGGCTTGCGTCTCTGGGCCCCCACTGCCTGCCCCCCCCCCGCCCCAGAGGGGGTCCTGGGACTGGCAGGCCTGGCATTTAACCCAGTGGCACATTGTTCCCACACCATATTTCATCACAAACCTCAATATTTTGCAGCAGCAGTGGCGCTTCAATGATTTAAATTTCATACAGGACCACTTGCAGCAGTTAATGCAGAGAAATCGTGCTTAGGTTTTACAGTATTTTGCTTAAAAAGCCATGTATGAAATGCAGGCAGCCAGAACGAGTGTAAAAAGTGTATGGACATATCGGGCACATGTGGGAGCCACATGGACACGCAGGTTTTTGTGTTTAAAATGTTAACTCTGTTGGTCTGCTCTTACTGCTTTGAGATGAGTTTGAGCTGCTTTGCCTGTAGGAAGCACGCTCTGGCTGCAGGTTTGCAGCTCTACTGCCCACTCTTTCTGAGTGTTACTCGTGGCTGTGCAGCCCGTTCAGGCTGTGTGGGATGGTTCACCGCTGGTCTGACTCCTGTCCACCATCTGCATCATCTCAGAACATCGCAGTGTGTGGCTGTGGCTATCTCTGCATGCCTGTGTGCTGCAGCAGCTGAGCTGCAGTGCCGTGTTGTAATGGTTCCCTGGTAGAGTTCAGCTGGGGAACTTCTACAGTTTTTAAATGTCAGCCCATCACAAAGACCTGTCACTTCTGCCTGAAAAACACTGCCCATCCTTCATAACTACAGCTTAACAGAAACTGGGGTACATCTGGAGAGTTCCCTCTCCAAGCACATTTCCTTTTATTCTCACACTCTGGCTCTGATTTCAGGCTCCCATTTTCTGATGCCTGTAGTGATGCTGTAATTTTTCATGGGTAATGCAACGATCCCATTCTTCTGTTTAGGAGGGCAGGAAAGCACTTTGCTTCATGGCCTTACACATCTGGCAGGGTTTGTGTTGCCTGTTGTGTCAGTGCGTTGGGAACCTTCTGATGGAAATAATTCCCAAAGCAGTGCTGGGTAATGGTAAATTCTTTGTGCAATGTGGATTTACATTGAAGTTTCTTTCCTCCGATTGTTTGCAGGATGTTTTACTCATCCACATTTCCTCCATCCCAAGTCTGAGCCCCTGACGCTCTCTTGATGCTTCAGATTGAGCTGAGAAATTGTGCCTTCCTCTCATGGGATCACAGAAACATTAAGGCTGGAAAAGAAAGATTGGAAAAGACCTTTGTGGTTACTAACTCTAAGCCCACCCCACCATGCCCATAACCATGTCCCTCAGAGAACATCTCTGCAGTTCTGGGACATCCCCAGGGACAGGGACCCCCTTCACTCCCTGGGCAGCCAGTGCTGCTGCCTGACTGTGCTTTCAATAATAAATTTTCCCTGATATCCAGCCTTCCCTTCCCTTCCTGCTGCATTCCCAGGCATCGCTCGTGGCCGTGCGGGGCTGCAGACCTCTGCCTGCCCCTGGACAAATAATCCCATGCACGGCAAATCTGCCCTCAGAGCAGATTGGAAATAAAATGCTGGGAGTTAATGGTGGGCTGGAAGCAGAGTGTTTTCATGTGTTTTGCCTCTGCAATTTCCCCCTTTGTTTTAAAGGGAATGACTTTACCAAAAATAGTCAAAGGAAGAAAATAAAGTTTAAGACTTTTGGGAATGAGCCAAGTTTTCAATGCTGAAAATCAATTATTGCCTGATATTTTAAAGTCAAGATCCCCGTGCTCTGGCGGCAGGCCAGCTCGTGGCTGCTCACCTGCTTTGTTCTTTGCCTTTAAAAAATCCTTTATTTGCAGCAGAGCTCCGGGCTCCAGGAGAGCACTGGTTGCTGTGGTCGGTGCTGCTGTGAGGAAGGTGACTCCTTCCAGTCTGCGTGCATTGCGGGGTTACCGATAACAAATAAAATCATTACACGAGATAAAATGATTGCTTTGGGAAGGAATTGCAAGGTGGCATAATTAGACATCGGGCATTTTTAAGGTTACTTTACGACTTCGGAGCTGCAAAAGATGGAAGTAATTTATTTCATCTCGGTAATGCTCCTCTCTGGTCTAGCAATTTATCAGAAGTGTTAATCCAGCAGGCAGGGAGCGTGCACGGTGGGAGGGGGCACGGGGAACGCAGGCAGCAGAGAGAGAAGACATTGAGAATGAGCTTGGAAATATTGTACATCTCATTAAAAATGTAATCATGCATAAAATGAGATCAATGAAAATTTATCTAAAAGTGCAAGGAAAAGGCGTTTTCTGGTATGATACTGGGTATAATAGACTGGATTTTAATTTAGTCAGTTGGCAACAAAAATCCCTCCAGGCTAAATAAAACAGTTTCCCTCCCAGTTATTGTATGGACAGCTAATTTTCTGCACCTTTCCTTCTAATATTCACCCTTATCTCTTGCTGGATAGAGGTTTCAATATACTGTGGAGTTTGTTTTCTTTACATTTCCTATTACTGCAATTTAATTTGCATGATAAATGATGAGAGGTAGAAAGATGATAAAAAGAAGCAGAACATTTCTTTATTAATTTTGTTTAAATTAGTGTAACTTTTCACTGACTGTGCTTTTTACAGAGAAAGCCTCTGCAGGAATTATTTTAAGACCCTATTGTGGCTAGGGAGGATGCTGCACTCCACATGCACCTCCTGCTTCACGTGTCACTGTGCGTGTTCTTGTTTTCATGCGTTTGCTTCCCACTTCCCACTGTGCCTGATGGTGCCCCTGGGCCATTCCTGTGACAGCACTGGTGACTTCTGTGCAGCATCTGTGATACAGAGACAGTGCTGGATGGTTTTATGTGCAGGTGTGGATTGGGGTGGGTGTGAGGATTAGAATCAATGTGGAGATGAGGGTGAAGATGGGAATGGGATGGGGTGAAGAGAGTGAGGGCATAGGGCTGGAGCTGGTGTGGCCATTTGTGGACTCCAGACTTTCAGCTTCTGGGGGATTGCTGCTCAGTGATGGGGTGGAGGCTCCCGGGCACACTGCTAGGAACAACAACGTGATGTTCAAATGCGTGTGGGTACAGCTCTGCCTTGCTCTGAGTGCCCTGGAGCTCAGTGCTTCTGAGCAGGGTTTGAGATCCAGGTGGTGCAGGTGCTGCTTCTCAGCTCTTCCATCTGTGCAAACTCACTGTCATAGTTACGGTGTTGACTCGTGCGTCCCGCTCTGCGCTTTGCTGGCAGCTCAGCTTTTATTTCAGCAGCACAGAGTTGGGATTGCTTTGCTCCTGGCTGTTAGATTACAATTCCTGCTCACCCCAGTGGTTCCTCTCTGTCCTGCTGCCACCAGCAGTGTGGCTGGGATGCTGCCAGTGCCTTGTCCCATGGCCCCAAACCCTGCACCTCCTCCCATCCCAGGAAACGCATCTGCACATTAACCCCCATGTTTGTGCACTTAAAAATAGAGATTTATACAGCACTGAGACTTCTTAACATATTCCTCTGTGTCATTTTGGTGACTTTTTTTTCTGAGAGCGTTAATTCTCTTGGTGTTTTCTGCAGACATTTGTGAAGGGACAAGAAAAAGCACCAGCAATGGAGGTTTGCCATAAATGTCCTTCTTTCCCCAGTTTTCTGTCTCCCAAATGATATTGCATTGCAGTAGAGCTGAGTTATAAACTTTTGAAAATTGCCTTTTTCCTTCTCTGTGCTGTAAGAAAAACACAGGGAGCACAACAAAATAATAAATAAAAATTGAAATTCAAGCCCGTGCTGCTGCCTCAGCAGCCTGCTGCAGTGTGGGCTGTGAAACAAGTCTTGGTGTATGTGTGTATATATATATGCAGCTCCTCTGCACCCCTGCACTGTGGCTGCACCTGAAGTCTAATCTCAGGAGAAACTTGTCCTGGAATGCTCTGACAGCATCCTCATGGGATGTCCTGGCAGTGTCCTCCTGGCAGGGCTGGCCACCAAAACCCAGCCCACGTGGGCACCTGAGCTGAGATCAACGCTATTAATGGCAGTATTAAAATGGAACAGTGTGGGAAATTGAGGCTTGATTTCATATATGTTCCTTATCTCTAGAGATGGCCAAATCCTTTGCAGAGTGAAAGTATTGTTCTATACATGTGTATTTGTTTGGACATCTACATTGAATAATTTATTTTTATATATGAGCAAGTTGTCTTTTTTCCATGTTTTGTCCCAAAGAGTAATCAGATCAATATGTTGTGGCCAAGAAGCAGAAAATGGGATCAGGATTTATGCCTTATGTCTGTGGATGAATTCTGCATTAGCTTTCCCCTGCAGCTGCCAGAAGCACAGCCCCCCAGCCCCAGGCCATGCCACACACACCCAGCCAGGTGAGATGTGGGCCCGCACTGGAGCAGCCAATGTTGGATCTGCCCATGGTGATGGGTGCCCGCCTGCTAATGCTGCACAGCAGTGGCTGTTACCTGGAGCAGGGACCAGAGCATCTAGGCTGATCCCATGATGGGGTCTTTTTCCCTGGAAGGAGAAACCCTAAAATTTTGGACCACTCAGAATTGTGGTACATGGTTGTGTCAGAGCCCAGTTTGAGGCAGAATGTTGTCTCCTTTTATTCTCAAGAGACACAATTATGCAGATGATAGAGGTTTGAGGGAAATGAAATAATAGTAAAACGCTGGTTTACTATAATTTAGAGAGCTCTGTGCCTTTCCTTTCTGCACAGGGCAGCTACTAACATGCTGGCTGCGTGCTCTTGCTGCCTGCCAATCTTGCAGCCTGTTCCTCTGTCCCATCTGCCTAGTTTGCCTTCTGTGCACTACAGAATGCATCGCTACCGTTCTTGGAGCCTGCCCTGGTTGCTGTGTCTTCCAAAGGCATCACTGTTCATAAAGCTTCTGACATTAAAACTCCTCATTGTATAGTGAACGTGGGTATCGTGGCCGTTGTACGTTGCTCTGTGCTCTCCACACGATGGTTCGATGCGATCCATCTGGTTGGATATTTGTGCTGTGATGTCTTCCTCTTCATCTCACACACACAGAACAAAACGTGCCCCGATTTGCTCCCCCGTTTTTCACTGGTAATGCTACCAAGCTGTTAAGTGCCTTAATTTTATTTGTGTGCTCTGAGTTGGTGTGTTTTTTGACGGGTGGTGCTTTAATCCAGCAGCCTGTGGGCTGGGATGTGTCAAATAACCTTTTAAAATCCAAATAGATTATGTCCAATGTTTTCTTCCTGTCTGGAGTCTGCGTTACCTCTTTAAAAAATTCCAGCAGATTTGTCAAACAAGATTTACCCTTTTGTAAGACTCTGCTGGCTACTTTTATATCAGCTCACATTTCTCCAGATGTTTTGTGATCTCATCACTTATCAATGTCTCCATGATTCTGTCTTCTGCTGAAGTTACAGTTATTACTGGTTACTGTGCCTATGAATGTGTCAGCTCTTTCTTCCTTATTAGAACACATCTGATGACAAGAAGCTGCTCAGGATGGGCCTGAAGTCTAATAGAAGGAATGTTTTTTGGTCTCAAATTTGAGGGATTCAGAAATACCTCTACTTTCTTAATCTGTTGCTTTATTACTGTTATTTAATAACGATATCTGCAAGGATTGGGATGTGCACAGCCCCTGCCATGGGACAGCTCATGACCTTCAGGGTGGCCCCTTTGGTCCCTGCTCTCCTACGTGTTGCCCTTTAACACCCCACTGCTCACTGAGCCCTGGCAGTTCCAGGTGTGCTCAGCTGTTTCACCCCAGGTGCCTGCCCTGCTATCACGGCCGGCAGCAATGGGCACGGGGCTCTGCTGGCCCAGGAGCTCCACGCAGAACAGGTGTGGAAGAGGTTTCTCTTCACCACTGGAGCTGAAGAAGCTGCAGAGAAGCAGCCCAGAAGTCAGTGCTATGCAGGGTACTGACTTTTCTTGACCTTTTCACGGAGCTGCTGCCAATGGCAGTTACTTGGTTCTGCTCTCCTTGCGCCCCTGAAAGCGTTCTATTTCACATAACTTCCAGAATCCCTTTCAGGGGTGCAAACGCCACTTGTGCCTTGTGTGCAGGATGGAGGCAGCGTGCAAGGACAGACAGATCCCACTGGAGAACCCGCGAGAAGATGGCAGAAAACATCTATTCAGTTTCTGCCCTTCAGAGAAGTGAAATGTGATGGGGGAGCATGACAGCTTTTTCCCAAGTTGCCACTGCTGAGGGACTGTTGGAAGGGCTGGGGATGGAGGCGTGCCCATGCAGCAAAATTTATGGGAGAGTCGTAAGCTCCATGAAGCGCATGGAATTTGGATCGGATACAAGTCAGCCTCTCCATTACATGTCTATAGCTCTCTGCATATTTGTGATTATCCTTATGAATAATGTAAGTTACTGCTTTCAGATGGGAGAGACTTTGAGAAGGAGTTAGGGAACATGTCTGAGTGCTGATAATGAACTCAGCATAAGAGAAAATAAAGCCATTTGTCAGTGGATGGAGAAGTGCAGTCTTACGTAGAGCCCATAACGTTTCTGGGTAAAGGAACAAAAAGCTTTTTTTACCCTTGTGGTCACTGCTTCTAGAACACCTTTTTCTTTTCTTTTTTTTTTTTAATAGTTCAGATTGAACAGTTGATGAGGAAGAAGTCAGATTACTGTCACTATTTGGCTTTAAAACAGTAGCTCTTATTTTTATACACTCGTATCTGTGAAGTGGAATTTTGTCATGGCAGTGAGTTTTGATTCACCTGGAAACTGCTGTTGCATTTACTTTAAGAAGTACTGTTTAAAAATTCAGTGTTTTAATGCCTAGTGCAAGAAGTATCCTTCCTCCTCCCTTCCAGGGAAATAAATTCTTTACATAAACTCCTTGAATTTCTCTATCTAGGAAACCCAGCAGGAGGTGAAGATGCTGGGAGCCATTTAAATGCTTCTAGCGGCAAGACGTCTACATTTCATGGGCCTGGATGGAGGCATTGCATGGAGGCACTCTGATAAACCCTCCAGATCACCTGAGCACACTGCATACAACTCATCCATCAGCTCTCCCAGCTGGGTGGGATGCGGGCTGCTCGGCAGAGAGGTAAGGCATGCCTTCAGAGCAGTTACTCCCCCATCTTGGGATGAAACACAATTAGTATATAAGGAGAATACTGGGAAAGGTTTGACTCTTATCATACTGGAATATTTTTAAGGGGCTGCTATGCAGATTTGATGTTAGTGTTATGCTGTAATGGTGTATAGGATATGCAGCTGTGGTCAGTTCACCTGCTGCTATTTAAAACCTGGTTACTGGCTAGTGGCTGTTTGGCTCAGAAAGAACTACAGATGCTGGGAAAACCATCTCAGCAGCCTGGCAAAGTGTTCCCATTGATTTTGCTCGTGCTTGCAGCGCATCTTTGCTTTCAGTGGTGTTATCCTCCTGTTAGTTGTTGGGAAGACTGCTGATCTAATTACTGAAACATTGCTGAAACTTAAATACTGTGGATAGTCAGAAGAAATGGGCTCAGGTTAACTTGTGAAATGCCAAGCTCTGCCCGTTGAGGGCTCTGCTGTTTATCTGGCTGAAGATAAGGTATTGCATGGAAATGCTCCTCACTGCCTCTCCTTATCAAGGTGAGAAAGTCTTCCTCTTGCCTGTAGGTGTAAAGCCTCCATGCTGGTGGCTCAGGCCCCGCTCTCTCTCTCGATGAGCGTGTGGCCATGTGGGACATGCCAGTTGGGATATGGATTCTGCCTGTTCCTCCTGCTGCAGCAACTGTGCGGCAAGGGGAGGGCAGGGAGGGGAAGCGTCACTTCTAGTTCTGATTCATCACTTTTATTGAGCTTAAATTCTTTTGTTTTAATGCACACTTGATTGAGCCAGCATTTATTGAAACGTTTATGGTTTGTAGGAAAAAGAGACAGTTGAAGAAAGAACAAATGAATCTAATGTAAATCAAATACTTAACGCTTTTATAGAAACTACAAAGCCTTAAATGTGTATTCTTAATGGTAATTTTACAAAACTCCACCAGGCATCTTCAAATGGAGGTGTGACAGTGATTGTTTCAGTCTAGAGATGGCTTTCCTTTCACATGCTAATCATCTGCTCGTGGTGATATTTCTCAGTGTAGTTGCAGTCAGCAAATTGAATAATTTATGGAATGAATTTTGTTGTAAATTTATTGTGTCACAAGCAGGTTGTAATTTCACTAACAGTACACTTAAGTTATTAAGTAAAAAAAAATAATGTGGTTGATAGGATAGTGCATTTGGAGGTTCTCTTGCTCCCTCCCCAACCAGTTCTCATCTTATATATTTTCAAACAGAGTATTTACCTAATTTTTATTCAGAATCTGATCTGAGAGAGAGGGGACATTAACATAAATGGGTTTGCATTTGCACACTATTGTTGAATCTGGGAGTCGTAAACAAATTACAGAAGATTTTATATAGACAGAAATAGCATTAAAATGGCATAGCTCTGTTGCTGTGCTGCCTTCCTTCCGTGTTTGTTTCTGAGTAATTGTCCTCTGCTTCCAAGTGATGAAGTGCTGGAGGTACAGGCAAACCCGCAGAGAGCAGCAGAGCCTTCTGCTTCTTCCCCAACTTTGTGCTGAGATAACTGCAGCCCTCACCATGCAGCTGGCCCTGTGCTGAGCCAGGCACTGCTGTGTGTCCTGCTGCTGCCCAACCATGGAACATTGCTGGCAGAGGCTTGGCTGTGTCTGTGCAGGGAAGGGGAGGGTTTGGCTCCGTTACGTTTTTCTCTTGCTCTATTTTTTCATGCCAGAAATACCCATTTTCCCTTGGGTTGCACTGATACTTTCTATCATCATCAACAGCAACTGCACGCTGCTCAGGTGGATGATGACATGTGGAAATGTCAAAGGGACCAAGTATTTGGTCTCACAAGTGTTGCAATCTAATCTAAGAAAAGAACTTCATGCATAGACATGGATACTTGGGAAGATCCATCCAAACCCCTTTCTGCTCCTGGGACGTGGTTACTTACTGACTCTCACTGTCTCGTGCTTGGCCCTGCTCAGTGTTTTGATGGGCAGTGAGAAGCTCAGGTGTAGCTGCAGTTCTACCCTGTCAGGCAGAGCTCTGATCAGTGACTGCAGGAGCCACACAGCTTCTGTTGTACTCCTGAGCCTCTGTGGGAGTCCTAGAGGTGTTCATTGGTGAGGCTCCTGGAGAGGTGTTGGTTTCTGCAACCTCAAAATAGATCACTTGCTTGAAGACAGATGTTGAAACTGTCTGTAGCTGCCAGCTGTTAGTCTCAGGACTCGGGCATTTGGGGTAAGGACTGTTCTTGCATCCTTTTAGATGGGCAAACTGAACAAACCTGTTTGCATCACTGCAGCTCTCTTACGATCCTGGCTGTCCTCTCTTGCTCTTTGCAGCCCACTCTCTGCTCCCTGCCCTTTCCTACAGGCACTGAAGTCTCCCATCTGTGCCTGTCATACTTCTCATGCCCAATTGTGGTGGGAGGGGAGGACCCAGCCCAGCAGTCACCGGGGACCCTCACGCTCTGGGAGCACTGCTGTGGTGTGCAAACAACATGCAAGGCAGATGGGTTGCAACTGTTTATTTGATTGTTTAAATATACCAGTGTTAATACGTGTGATTACACAATGTAAGCACACTTAATTACTTAAATGAGCTAAATATTTTTGTGTCTCAGTCTAAAATTGCAATCAAAAATTCTCAGTGGGGGGCAGACTTAGAAAAGACTCCTTCCGATGGATGCCTCTGGATGCTCTTTTCTCTTAGGCACAGAGGTGACATAGGGCACAACACCCAGAGGAGCAGAACTGTACAATTTAAAATCAAAGCACAGGTTTCCCTGTCTCAGGTTTTAATGGTGATCCGAGACTTACTGTGTAGCAGATGAAATTCAGGAGGTGCTGCTCTCCTCATGGACGTTGCAGACAGCAGTGGGACAGAGGCTCAGGGCTTTGTAACACTTCACGTTCTGCAAGTCAGTGCAAACCCAGTTGAGATTCTCAGTGTGAGCACTGCTCGGTGATGGGAGCGGGCTGTTCCTTGGTTCTGCTCCCAGTGAGTGCTGCTGTGCTCAGAGGAGTGGCAGAGGTTCAGTGCCAGGAGCTGGGCAGCGTGCTGCTCACAGCAGCTGTGTCACACTGCAGCACTGCCCTGAAACCTCCTGTGCCACCTGGCTCCATCAGGTCGCCAACCTCTGGGCACTTTTTCCTGCTGGTGTGGATTTCAGCTAAAATTGAGAAAGCATTTCTGCGTTTCGCTCCTTGGATGAAATTCCTGTTGGAAGCACTGTGCTGTAATTATGGTTGTGCATGTTAAATTTTTAATTTGATTTTCATTTATCTATTCAATTGATATAATTGATGTGCATCCCATCTCCCCCGGGGTGCAGGTTAATAACCTACTAACCTTGGCACAGGGGATGATAAAGGGATACCACACCAGGGTTTAAGGAACCGTTTATAATACAAGTTTTTAACACTATCCTTATTTTTTGTCCCTTATAGCCTGCAGCATTTTGTACTTTCAAAGCCATGGTAGGCATTAAAGTTGAAATAATTAATGTTTTTAATGAAAGGAACCATTCATACCAGGCCTGCAAGGAAGCTAAACATACTGCTGTTGTGAATATATCACAAAACAAAAGAGAAAAATAAAATAGAGAGAGAGAATCAAATTCTGTTCCCTGTCAGAGCAAGTTGTTCAGGTTGCTTGTTGTTTTGTGCTTGTGCAAGCTGCAGAGGGGACGTGCCAAGCCAACAGTGCCTGTAAGCCATGAAGGATGATGAAGGGAAGTAGAGCTGTACACAGAACATAAGGCATTCACAGATAGCGATGACAAAATGAAAGGCATCTGGGTCCCATTGGCTGGGGACACTGCTCCAGCAGCCCCACTCAGCTGGAGCCCTGAGATCATAATGTGCCTTCCTGCTGAGGCAGAGCAGGCTGCCTCGTGGTGGCCGGGCTGCTTCTGCTTGAAACAAACACACAAGGTCTCTGGGAGCACCTGCCCATGGCACGAGGGAAGGCAGTGCCTGGTGGCTGTGTCCTAGGACTGCTCGGGCTCCTGCACACAGCAGTGCATGCACCTGGCCCTGACCCTCCTGCTCAGGGTCCTGGGGGAGCACTGTTGCTGCACAATCTCTTCCTCAGATGTGCATCTTTTGCTCTCTGATAGTTAGAGGTTGGCATAAACCCTAGGCTAAAAGATCATCTCTTTTATAAACTTAATAAATGCATTAGAAAAATGCATTATTTTTAACCTCTGTGCTGGTGCACACTGCAGGACAGTCCAACAGCATGCTTCATGAAAACAGTAGTTCATTTAGAATACTGTCAATCCACAAGTGCTTTTGCCTCTAAAATGAATTTCTTTTTACTCATTAACTTTTTTTCTTTTGTTCCCAGTCACATTGCCAATTCCCCTGATTTGCTTGCTTTCCTCGCTATCCTCTCCTGTGCCAATTACCCTCAGACTTCTGTCTGTTCTACCTCAAGTACGATGCAGCAGTGCTCCTCTTGTGGCGAGGGCAGCCTGGGCTGTGTGCTGCATGGAGCTGTGGCAGTGCTGCATGGAGTTGTGGCAGTGCTGCTGGAGGCTTGGCTCTGTAGGAGGGTGGCCATGCTGCTACAGGGCTGAGGGAAGTTATGGTGAGGTGGGCTGGGCTCTTCTCCCAGGTGACAGTGATAGGATGGGAGGTGATGGCCTCAAGTTGTACCAGGAAAGTCTCAGGTTGCATGATAGGAACAATTTCTTCTCCCAGAGAGCAGCTCAGGCTGCTCAGGGGGTGGTGGGGTCACCATCCCTGGGGGTGTCCCAGAACCGCAGAGATGTGGCACTGAGAGATGTGGTTGTGGGCGTGGTGGGGTGGGATGGGGTGGGACTTGGGGTTTGTAGAGGTCTTTTCCAACCTGAATGATTCTGTGATTCTCAAACTATCAGTGTACCTTCATGGAATGATCTGATTTAAACTTACTATTTAATTGTCACTGATGATTGGCCCCTGAAGTCAAGACCATGCCATGGTAATGGTGCTGCCCCAGTGTGTGCACAGCCTCTGGTACCCCATCACACAGCATCCCCAGCAATGCACAGAGCATCTCCGTCGTGTCACTGTGCCTGCTGAGAAATGGGCATTTCTGACCACAGCATTCAGAGCAATGTGAGGCTCTGCAGATTAAATCTGACGTCTCAAAGTGCACCCAAAAGCTGTCAGTCAGTGCAGCTTAGAAAGCAATAGGAGTTAATAATACGTGTGAGTCTCCTGCCACGTCCTAAGGCTTTTTTTCTTCAATATTATTCAAAATTTAGGCACCTTTCATATTAATTAAATGGTAACTTTCTGTATCCAGTGATCAAACTATCCAATAATGCTTGCTCAGAGCAATCAAAAATGACAAAAATAAAGTACTAATATAATTTCAATATGAATGATTTGATCCCTGGGGTTTCTATCATATTAAACAAAGAAACAAATTAACCAGTGACCGAATTAAGTGGAGGAACTTGCATTATGGACAGGCAATAGATTTTTTTTTCCCTCTTTCTTCTATATTTAAGCTGCCAGCTACTTTCTTGCTTTGGGTCCAGTTCTTGTGTTTCCCCACAAAGTTCCTAGAAAAAAATCCCACTGCCAGTGCCATTGCTTATGCTGCCATGTAGCTAGGTCGAATATTTTTTTTACAGGAAGTCTGGTGAAGAAAATCAGAAAGGGAATTTTGGGTGCATTATCCAGCACTTGCTCAGCAGTGCTGCTGATCTGGCTGGAAATTCTGTTGCTGCAGGCTGCCCTGCATGTCCTGGAGTGGCTGTGTTGTGAGGTCTCCTCCCAAAACATGTCCTGTGCCCTCTGGGTAGCAGTTTCCAGTCTGGGATTAGGCACGTGATCCTGATCCTTCATGTGAAGCCATGGCTGAGTCCCACTGCGGGTCTTTGGGGCAATGCCATGCAGCACCCTGGGACTGATGTCCTCTGCTTGTGCTGGTCAGGAATATACATATAGATGTGGAATAGATAGAGATCAATACTGCAGATCTGCTGTGACAGAGCAGCAGATCACATCATCATAGAATGGCTTTGGCTGGAAGGGACTTTAATTTTGTCCACAGCCCTAACCTTGCTGAGGGCTTGCTGCTGCCTACCAGATCCACACCACAGCTGCCCCGGCCCCAGCTGCGTGGTGGCTGGCAGCACCTGGTGCCTCAGCCCAGCACGGGGCTCTGCCTGCCCTGCCCTGGAGGATGGGCTGGTCACACACCTTCCTTTCTAGAAAAGATATTGTTATAACGGAGGGATTAATCAAGAGTTGGGCTGAGGCGAAGCACGCCGGCCCCAGTCGGCCTCTGGTTTCAGCAGTCCTAAAATAATGGGCAGCATCTTACTCTGCACTATAAACATCACATCGAGGAGACTGAAAGAATTAAATTCTGAGCCTGAAAAATGACACATTGAGTAGAAGCTCCACTTTCATCTCTGTGATAATGTTTTTAGGAGAATACGCACAGTGTCTCAGCGTTAACATTCTTTAACTGCTCCTCAAATTACTAATGCTTCACGTTGCTTTAATCCATTCTGCTGTAATAGCTTTATTAGATTAAACTCCCTGCTGAGCAAGTGAGGAACAGTGGGATTATCGCACTTCCCTTTGAACAGCCAGTAAAGACAAAATAACTGGTTAACAAAATAGAACAAATTCAGTTTGCAGGTGATCTGTGGTTCTCAGCCTCGTGGACGGGGACTGCACACGGCCTCTGAGTGTCCCTATTATTCCTTGCTTGAAAAAACAGCTTTTTAGCAGCCTGAAGGAATTCCTGAGGTTAAAAAAAAAGAAGAAGAAGAAAAAAAACTCCTAATGGAATAAAAGTTCCCTTTTCCCCTTTGGATGTGTTGCTAATTGCATCACACCGACTGCAGGGACAGTGTGAGGAAAAGCTGAAACTATTTAAAAAAAAAAAAGTTTTTTTTTTTTAGCTTCACTTTTGACTAAGCTGTAGGTACAGCAGTGACAGTCCTTTATCAGGTGTCTCCCGGAGCGGTAACTCTTAATGACTGAGGTTTTTATTCTTTTTTTTTTTTTTCCCTTTTTTGAGTCAATCTAATTAACTATTTGAAGCGTTCCATCAGGAGGCTCATGGTTGCTACACACAAGCAGTGGGTGGCTCTTCGAGATTCTCTTAAAAACTCAGTTTCTTCTCAGCGTTCTCAAAATCCTCATCTGCCGGAGCAATTTGAATTTTGTTATTAGCGACTGCTGGAAATCATAATTCAATAAGGACTAACTCATTTAAAAATGCTCCATGCTGAGCGTGCGTTAGGTAACTTGGGAAACTTAGGAGACACAGAAAAACATATACTAATATTCAGGTCTACACAGGAAATTGGTACGGCACTGAGCAGCTTGAAGGAGGCTTTCTGTATTTTTTTAAGAAGCTGCAGAAAGGTTGGAAGGAATGCAGCTTTTTTTTTTTTTTTTTTTTCCTGGTAAATGTATTCCTTCCCTCTCCCCGGCATTTCTTCCTAACAGCGCTGGCCGAGGGCCAAAGGAATGCAGCCCCCGCCTGCCAGGGGACACTGCAGGCACACACCGCAGTCGTTTCAGAGATAAGAAGGCCATCGTGTTCCTTTCCTTAAACTCCCTGCGTGTCCCCTGTTATTTGTCTCAAATGAGTTTGGAAGTTTTAAGCATCCCTCGTGCCCCATCTCTGCTATTCCCTTCATGGCAATAATATTACGGCCGTAGGATATATAGTCAGGCCGTGGGGGAGCGGGCCTCCTCCTCGGCTGTTTAAAGCACATCTGCAGCTGCAGCTGGAGCAGCCTTTGAACAGTGTCGGTGCCGTGGAGGGATGTCGTTTTAGAGTGAATCCTCCTTCAGAGGGCACTGTGCTCCGTTCCCCGGTGCTGTCCGGCCGCCGCTCCTCCGCACTTGCTTTGCTGCTCGGGTTCACCGCGCGCAATACACACGGGTATTTTTTCCCAATTTCTTTCCCTGCGAGTTGTTTCATCTTCAGAATCACAGCATTTCCTGCCGACATCAGAGGTTTCCACTCTCGCCTCCTCTCCTTGTTCTTTCCAGCCGTTTCCAGACCTACGTACCCTTCTGTTTCTCACCGCCGCTCCCTTTCATCCCTGATGCTCTCTTGGTGCCTCCCCCGTTTCGATCCCCCCCGTTTAGCCAGGGTTCGGGAAACAACTGCCATCTTCCACCTGTTTTCCCTCCTTCGCCGCTGTGTGCTTTGACTGAGTCTCTTTGTCCGTTTTCCCCTTCTTGGTTTCGTATATTTTTCTCCTTTTTAAAATCGGACATTATCGTGGATGCCCCTTCCCCCTCCGTGCAATGCAGCAGCGCTGCCCTGAGGCGGTGGGGGTGGGTTTGGTGGCCGCGCAGAGGGCAGGAGAGGGGCAGACGGAGTGCGGGGACCACCGCGGCTGTGCCCGTGGCGAGGTCAGGGGATGAGGACCTGGGACGAAGGCAGAGTGCCCGTGCAGCCCTGAAGGCATACGTCAGCTCGGAGGCCGGTTTGAGGTTGTTTAGCTTGGAGTTAATTTCGGAGAGCTTGGCATGCAGTGTGCTGTTCTGCTTGACTCTGCAGCTGGGCTGCGATTTTCTGGAGGCTGCTTTTATCCATGTGACCCTCGGCCGTGTCCGCTCGGTGGCAAAGGGGCATCCCCCGAGCGAGGGCTGCGGCACTGCGGGGACACAGCCTGGCTGCTGGGCGGGTTTGGAGAGCTCGGGCTTTAAATAAAGTTCTTCTGCTTTCTTCCTCATATTGATGATGCCAGAGAAGCAGGTAAAATTTACTGGGGACAGCGTCAGATGTTCCCCCCGCCGCCCACCTGCCCTGTGTTTGTGCTGCCTTTCATTTCCCGAAGCGCTACGTATGTGTCGCACGTGTCCTTCTGCAGCATCTCTGCGGCTGAACAAAAAGGGCAAATAAAACAACGAAGCCCCAAAACAAACAGCCCCCCAACCCCGCCCCAGCCCTGCGATTATCTGGGCTCCGAGCGCCCGAGCAGAGCTGCGCGCACCCCACGCGCGGCCCCGCTCCGCCCCTCGCTGCGGGACGCGGCTGCCCCCCCCTGGCGCTGCGCGGGCGCTGCGGGGCGAGGCGGGTCTGTCCGCTCGGGGGATGCTCGTGAGCCGTCACCGAGGGAGGATAGCGCGCGTGGAGCCAGGCGTGCTGGGATTTAGCGGCGCGTTTGGTTTGCCGTGGCTGTGCCGAGGGCTGCGGGAGTTCTGCCGGCATGTGCTCAGCGCACGGTGCTCCAAGCCCACGCTCAGTGCTCAGCCGTGCGGGGCAGGATGCGTTCACTGCACACCGCGGGGCCCACGGTGCACCAGTGACAGCGGCGGCACTGGGATGCCGGCGGCTCGGAGCCGGGCAGCGCGCGGGTATTGGCACTGGGTTACTCATGCACGAGCCAAGGGAAACACAGCCCTGCTCACTGAGGTGGTGATTAGAGGACAGCCAGGCACGGATTTGTGCTGCTTTGGAAGCTGGGCCCTGGCTCAAGGTCGTTCTGCACTCTCCCGTAGATCCCCTTTGCAGAAATCAGTTTCACAGCGTGTTGTCCGTGGATCCTAAGAATGAATGAAGCAGGCGAGGAGAGGCTTCTGGATCGCACAGTCGGGCTCTGTGCTGTTTCCTCCACCGGCTGCCCCTTTTCTCCTGCCAGATCTGCTTTTCTTCCCCACTGTCCCTCTCCCTTCACCTTTGAACAGTTCCCATTTCTGCAAGGCAGGCTGCAGATCTCCAGCCCTGTTCCCACAGCCCTGCAGGGATCACACGGCCGCCCCAGCACTGCCCTCAGAAATCTGCCGCTGTCCCAGAACACTGTTTTGAGCGGTGACTTTTGTTTGTGTTTTGATCCGCGTGTGATGGAGGAGGTTTGTGATGCTGCTGCCCCGTGGTGCGTGGTGTTGTGGGCTGATCCTGCCAACCAGGGCAGCTTCGGTGTGAGCCGAGAGGAGCAGCACGCACATCGAGCCGCACCGCGGATCTCTGCGTGTGCTATGGCAACACCGCGGAAACATTTCTTAGCAGCACCAGGAAAAAAAAAGAAAAGCATTTAATTTTCTGATTTCTTGCTGAATATGGAATAGAAAAGATGTTGATTTAACTCTAAAAAAATGCGCAATCAATTTTGGTGGGGGGGAGTAAGAAAGAAAGTAATGCTTTGCCGGATCTGGTTTCAGCAGCACGCGGTGGATGCACAGTGCTGCAGAGCTGCGATCCGGAGCCGCTCCCAACGCGGCCCCTCCGGCCCCGCCTGTGTCCGCACTGCCCTTCCGGGGGCTCTTTCTGCTCCAAGCTGTTAAGAAAGGAATTGTCTCTCTTATGGTAATTAAACTCCCGGGAAACAGCCTCATTAGACTAATAATGAGTAAATGCAGTGGCAGCACGTGTTCGTGGCCTGGCAGTGGGGGTGCCCAGTGCCCATCCGCGTGGGATGCTGCTCCCAGGTGTGCATCCGTGCGTGGGTGCCCAGGGAGGTGTGTCCGTGCTTTGGTGCTGGTGCAGAGCAGAGCTGTGCCTCGTGCTGCCGTGGGGGTGACATGCTGCCTGCCGTGTTCCCGGAACCCAAACATGAAATGCCTTTCAGCCTCAGAGCTTATGGTTGTCCAACGTTTTGGTTGTGCAGGCTGCACTGCGTGAAGAGTGACAGAATCACAGGGTGCTTTGTGTTGGAAGGGCCCCGCTCCCGGCCATGAACAGCAGCACCAGCTCTCCATCTGATGCTCAGAGCCCCTGCGGCCGGACCCGGGCTGTCTGCAGGGGAGGGGCAGCCGTGCTGGCTGCCTATCAAGTATACGATATAGCTAACGTGCGTAACAAAACTTCTGTGCTCTGCTGCAGGCCCTGACCCCTCCAGGGCGGGGAGCTCGATGCCAATGCTCCCGTTGCTCTGCTGCCTTTCCAGAAAGCAGATTATGAAGGGAGAATGAAATTAGCAGTAAAAGTATTAAAATATTGATAGCAATCATTCCGCGTCCTGGCTTCACCATTTAATAATTAATTTTACCTTGAAGGTTGGTGCACGAGGTGGACTCTGCTTTGCCATGGCTTCTCTCAGCGAGATGTCTGAGGATGTATTTTTAAACACCCCCAGGTCTCAGCGCACAGCTCTCACTCTGCACGGTTTAGCAGCCAGGATTTGCTTTGTGCAGGCAGGAGGGGAGGTGTCCCCATCTCCCCGTGCTGTGCCCCCTGAGCCCCTTCCCTGCCCCGCTGCCTCCTCACCCCTTTGCAGTGCCACGCAGGGCTGAGCTCAGCACTGCTTTGTGACTCAGCCCAGGGGGCTCCTCTTAAATGTGTGCGTAAGTGACATCATTTAGTAAGAATACTGGCACAAATACAACTCAGACATAATTTTTTAACTGCACAAACTTTTGAATTTACTGTGAAGAATTTTTTTTTTTTTTTTTAACGTGATTTCAGTTTTAGTATGGGATTGAGCTGTGGGAACTGCTGTGTGCTGAGTGCTGCAGAGCTGTGCAGGAGTGTCTGTAGGACTGCAGCTCAGCTCTGTGGGCTCCACGCTCCTCTCCAGTCCCAACGAGGTTTAACAGATCCTTTTTATTGTCTCGAGGGTAAATGCCTCTCATTTCTGAGCTGACAGAGCATACGTGTCATGTGTTTCTCTTAAAGTGGCCCTGATTTTCACTGAAAGGGCTCCTTGCACTGCGCTGGGGTTCAGTGCTTTGAGCTTTGGAAACTGTTTTTCTTCGTTCAGTTTTAGCAGTGGATGCTGGGAAAGGAGCACTGTGCTGTAGCACTGTGAAAAACGGAGCACGCTCAGCCCGGACCCTTTTAAGGCAGAGTTAAGGGGATTGCAGCTTGCTTCTGCACATTGCTCCCCACCTGAGGTGCTGCTGCTGCTGCAGGGCAAGTACACGACTTCTGGTGCTGTGACAGTGAGCTCCACTCCCCACGTGTGGGCTCTGCGGTGACACTGCGGGGTCCTTCAGGGCTGTGAGGAGGGGAGAGCACAGCATGGTCACATTTGTGTATGACATGAAAGCAGTCAGCGTATGGTGTCCAAAAGAGATGGCCAAAGGGAGATTTGCTGCCGTACTGTGTGGCTGTCTCATACCATCATGGGAATACCTGCAGCATTAGGTGGCTCTGTCCTTTGTCACAACGTGTGTGCTGGGAGCAGGACAGCCACAGCAGGGCTGCAAGCAGGCTGGGCAGAAATCTGAATGCCCACAGCTTCCTGCAGGGCCACCCCAACCACAGCTGGTGGAGTCTGCTCTGGGGCAGCCCTGACACCGCTCACTGCGGAGTCACTCCTGTGCTGGGCCCATCTCGAGAGCCTGGCTTTGGGTTCAGTCCCAGCAGCTTAGGCCAGGGTGTTCAGGCTCGAGTCTCCTGGCCAGGCAGAGAGGGGCTGCTTGTGGAGGGTGTGATGCTGATGGGGACTCTTTGGGGTGGAGGAGGTGCACTGCAGCCTGGGCACTGCTGCTTGGCACCTGCGTGGAAACGCATCCTGTAGGGAGGTCGTGGCCATCTGGACAGAAACAGAGACACTTGTGGGTGTGCCTCATCTGCCTGATTTGTGAACAGTGAGATTCTCCTTCACGAGGAGCACTTACTGCTGGAGGACACTGTAGGGCACTCAGGACGAGGATGGTATTTTTAGTGACTCATCTGGAGCGTGTCTGCTCCACACTGCTGGCTGCAGGTGTAACCAGAGAGGTGCCTGGAGCCAGCACGCTGGGGCTGCTCCCAGGGGCAGTGTGGGGCTGTGTGTGGGGCTGTGTGTGGGGCTGTGTGTGGGGCTGGGCCGTGCAGTGCTGCCTGCTGTGTGCCTGGCAGCCGACCACTGCCTTCCACCATTGACGACTCCATGCAAACCAACTTGAGAGGAGTTAATGGAAGTGCAGAGAGCTTCATCTGACAGTGAAGTGAGGACAGCCCCATAGAGAGCTGAGAGCTGCACGTCACTTGGAAACGCTCGGGGAAAGTTGGGAGATGGCGCATATCAATTCTCAGTTAAATCCTTTTCTTTCTTTTCCTTTTTTTTTTTTCCTTCTGGAAAAAATTCTTTCCACAGTAGCAGCCGTGCAGCTGTTAACTAATCCCATAACAAGTGGCATTTAGCCACACATTTTCCAAATTAAATATGCTTGCATGTTGGACTGGTTTCATACTCTGTAATATAAATACTTTCCCTTCTGGGAAAAGAAAAAAAAAGAAAAACAACTAGAAAAAAGATCCTCCCAGGCACTGAGAGGGGGGAAAGGGAAGATGGGCTGAGTGTGAGTGCGTGGCAGTGCTGGCAGTGCGTGGCCATGTGTGGCAGTGCGTGGCAGTGCAGGCTGGTGCAGCAGCCTCTGTCAGAGCAGTGCAGAGCTCAGCGAGGAGTTGTTGGAGATGTGATGGGTGATCAGGGACCACTCATGCTTACATGATTGGTTGGGGCGGTGACATTAAGGATTGTGTTCGGTCGTGCTCTCGTGGCTGTGTTTTGCTGGGAGGTGTTTGGGAGTTCTCTGTGCTTGCACGTGATCTGTAGTTGCCCTTTTGTTGTGTTTTTTCCCCTGGTCATTTGGATGATGCTTCAGATCCTGGATGTGGTCCGGGCTCAGTGGACACTGTTTGGGCACAAGCGATGGCTGTGCCTTCTGTTGAAGTTGGAGGGCTATTTCTGGGGACATC
>VXAB01007717.1:201346-211566 GCA_013399175.1 Odontophorus gujanensis
TTTTTTTTTTTTTTTCTTTTTCCCTTATGGGAAGATTTCTCATGGAGAGGCAGCAGTGCAGGTTTATCAGATGTGACCACGTTCTGGCTGTTTTTGCAGCAGCTGCGAGGTGCTGCGGGGCTGCTCCAAGCACGCCAGGAAAGGCTCCCCCTAATGTGGTGGGCAAAGGTTGGTCAGAAAAAAAGTCACGTTTTTTTTTCCCCCTTTACAAATGCTTCTCACCAATCTCTTACAGCTGGCTAAAAGCTAGGATTTCTCACACAGAGGAGGAAAGTGAGACCATAAATAAGACAGGGAGGGACACCTGGAAGGAATAAAGTGCCCTCGGATATTAGGGACACTTTCTTCTCAGAAAGACTGCTCAGGTGTTGGCATGGCAGCCCAGGGAGGTTGTGGAGTCACCGTCTGTGGGGTTGTTCCAGGGCACTGAGGTGTGGCACTGAGGGACGTGGTCAGTGGGCATGGTGGGAGGGGCTGGGGTTGGACTTGGAGTTTGTAGGGGTCTTTTCCAACCTGAATGCTTCTGTGATTCTATGTAGTGCACCTTGGAAGACTTATTTTTAAATATTAATCATCATCCCCTCATCTCCAAAGGCGATATTTGAGAAATGACTGGAGGGGCAGGGGATGGCGGCTCGTGGCCACGTGGTGCCCTGCAGGAACTGCCCGCATTGCTGCTCGTAGTGCTCACGCACCAACATGTTGGCACTGGGCACTCTTGGAGAGCAGCGATGCCTCTGGTCCAGGCATTGCAGCGTGCTGGTGAGATATTAAGAAAATGCCTCTTTTAATTGATGTTGGCCATAGTTATCTAGTGGCCAGTACTGAGCATCTGAGCCAGCGTCATGGTTTGCTGGAGGAAGGTGCTGTGTGCTGCCTGGTTTGCTCCCGGTGAGCTCAAAATGGCTGCGGCGCTGTGTAAGATGGAGCCTCCTTCTGTGAGATGGAAATGGAATTAGCACACGTAAATTGTACTGCAAGCAGTGGTTCCTGCTTTATCTCACTGCGCTGCGCCATTCTCTGGGTGCTCCTCTCCTCGTGAGCTATCCCAGCCCCTCTGAGCACAGTAAGCAGTCATCACGTTGGGGTTTTTATCCACTGGTTTCCCTTGCACATTTCTGCTGCCATCGCAGGGCTGCGGGGCTGCTGGTTGCAGTTACAGCACGCTGCTGTTCTGCTGCACGCTTCTGCTCCGAGGGCTTATAAAATCGCCGAGCAGAATTCGCAGCGGGGTGAGGACTGGCACAGAGCTGTAAACTTGGGAATCATTTTTTTTTCACCTTACAAAAAATTTTCAAAACACAATTTACTGTATTATTTTTAACTTGACGTCGTTCCGGCCGCGCGTGTTCCTAAGCACCTTCCATTCCCGTTTATTTTAGTGCCCACCATCTCCTAAGAGCAATTCAGCGCCTGAAAGGTTTGGATCCTTGCAGGGTTTTGTAAGAATAATGCCAGACACATGGGGGAGGGGGGTCAAACGATCAAAGCGAGCAGTTTAATATTGCTGCCTGAGCCTGCTTGGAGCACGCCGTTCTGAGCATGGCTTTTTTCCCCCGCACACTGCCTAGAAGCGAGCCCTGTGGCACGTTACCTAACCCCAAATCTGTCTGTTCCATCTGGGAACGGTAGCACCGTGGTGATAAGCATTCTGTAAGTACTAATTATCGTTATTATTCATAATTTGACTCCGAGTCGAGCTGATGTTGGGTGTAATTGTTTTTATTAGGGAATAATACTGGAAACAGCCATTTGTAAGCCTCAGTAAATATGTAGAAACATTTACTCTTAAAGTTTCATGAAGCTTTTTATGATTTCAATACATATAGTGGTTAACGTTTCTAATTAAGCTATCACACATGCTGCATATATTATGTAATTATACTCGACGCAGAAGGAGCAACTCTGAAATTACAAGACAAGGACATACACACAACAAAAACTTAATTAAAAACGTGAAAGCCGTAAGAGGCAGAGAGAACAACAAATTTCAGGAAATTAATAGTCTAGATTAAAAATTATTCAGTACCTTAACTCTAATGGGACACCATTTTAATATTCAGCATTCCATGTCAATATTGGATGTTTAAATCCTGAAATGTGAATTTCCATGCTTTTGTGACTTTGACTCACAATCTTAACGTCCTTTTAATGTACTTTTTGTTGTGTAAATCTGTGTAAGTACCATCAGCCATCAAACTTGACATCTGACGGCGTGATGTAGACCCAGCCTGCATGTATTAGGGCTTTTTGTGTTTGTGCAGTGGAACCTACTTACACAAATTCCATTGAAGGCATAAACCTGTTAAAGGAATACATTTTCTTTACACTGAAACAATAGACCCGCATCAAAGGAACATCCAGGGGAAGAATAAGTCATTTCCAAAGATAAATTTCCTTTCCTCAGGAAGGCGGATCGCGCTGCAGGTCTGGCTGCCGAGCAGTGCGCGGTGCTTTAGCCGGGCGCCGAGCGCTTCAAATTAGAATACAGACCGTCATTTAAAAATTATCAGCAGGAGCCCGGCCTGCACCTTCTGCTTTTCATGTTCTGCCATGGTTTGAGGTGATTTAAAAAATTTAAGGAAAACGTGAGTGAGAGCACTCCCAGCATCCTTAATGCAGTGCGAGCGTTCCCACCCCCTGAACTTCAGCACATGGCTACCGCCCGGCTTACACACTGAATCATAACGAGCAGGCAGACACAAATTGTTCTTTAAAATGAATTCAAGCTAAAAAATGTACTGCCAATCACCAAAAAACAGAGAACTAGAGGGGGCTGAGGAGAGCAGGCAGCCCTGCCAGCATGGGGCACTGGGCCTTCACCTGTGCCAGGCTCACAGCCATTATGGAGCCACGTGCTCTCAGCGGGGACCTCCCGGAGCTGGGGCTGGTTGTGTTGTCTTCTAGGGATAAAGAAACAGGGGAAGTTGCATCAAGGTCCTTTTCTCTGCGCATCCTCCAGAATACTCTTTCCAAGTGTACGCCGGGGATTGCCCAAATACACCTGGGCCATTAAGCTGGTGTATGGCACGATGGTGCAGCTGGGCCTGCTCTAGAGGGAGAGCTGCTCCCCAGTCATGTAGCAGAAAGACTTTATATTCCAAAGAACGTAGTAGTGAGCACAGGCTGTGCACTGTATGACAGAACAGCTTAGGCTGGAAGTGACCTTAGAGATCACCGAGCTCCAACCCCCCCTGCCATAGGCAGGTGCCGAGCACGAGATCAGGCTGCCCAGGACCCCACCCAGCCTGACTTCTGGGGAGGGGGCACCCACACTTCTCTAGGCATCCTGAGCCAGTGCCTCACCACCCTCTGAGCACAGGATTTTTTGCTCTTGGCCCTTCTTGAGGCACACCAGTGCTCCCATGTCTCCTATACAAGGAAAACCTCTTTGGGGCCGTTGGCAGGAGGATGGCATGGTGTGCCAGGTGCTGCTGGCAGCCTGCTGCTCCATGCGACGGGTTAAAGGCACTCCTTTTCCTGTATGAACTTACAGTATATTATTTACCTGCCTGACATACTTGAACTCTAAGTACTCTTTTATTGGTATCTGCTCTGTATTTGGCAGTCCTAGCTGGAGTTTTGGCCAAATTCCGCCCATAAGTAGATTCATTGCTGTCATTTGGATTTGTAGTGGCAGAATTTGCCCATTATTGTGTTATTTTAATTCCCTCAAGAATCTAATGAAAATTAAGTGAAAAAATAAGGCTTTCTGTATTCTATTTTCAGAATGATGGATTGATAGAAGGACAGGCGACTTAGAATTGTAGGCTGAAGATTTCATGCATATATACATAACAGATATGGAGACAGAATTTTTCCCTTATGGCAATGGAATGGTTTTGATAGTCTTCATTAAAATAGATTTCAAAATACCATTTGTTTTATGTTTAAACCTTAAATTAAATTTTTCAATAATAAAGTATGCTTATTATAACCCAATTCTATCAATCACTGAAATGAACAGCACATTGGTGGGTTCAAGCAAGTAAATAAATGTGTTATTTTATTGCATGTCAGAAAGGTTTATTGGGTAGGATTCTTCCCTCTGAACTGCGGGCCCTCGGCTCCAGCATCACACTGAGGAATTGTGCTGATGTAGGGTGCTGCTCTGGGTGCAGGTGGCAGCAGGACAGACCACTCTCTGCCTTTGGGAAGGTCAGAATGCCGCCGAGCTCCTCTCCGTGCACGGTGTTGGAGGTGTATCCGATACGTGGTGTTGCATGAGGACTTTTCTGGAGTTGCTGCCAAACAAATTCCAGCTGCTGCATGTGTCTGGAACCACTGTGATATTTAAACTGATTATTTTAATAAGTGCTTGAATGAGAAAATAGATAAAATTCACACAGGTCACGTTCTGTGTTGGAGATAAACATGGAGAAGTGGAGCGTGCTGCTTTGCAATCACTTCATGGATTTGCACAGCAAAAGTCTTGGAAACTTTTTCCTTTGTGCATTCAACAGCTGTGCACAAAAGGTGCCTCGTGCGTGCACCACGGGGTCCTTGGGAGGGGGCAGCGAGCTGGTTGAGCCTGCTTCATATCTCTGGCACTGGGCCGTGTGGTGGCTTCCTGGGGCAGTGACAATGGGAACAAAGCGTATTCTCACCACTCCCTCTCGAGGTGACCCAACATTTTTTACAAGATTGGTGCAGTTTTATTCTCATTTGCTACATTCCTGCTTCATTTCTGCTCCTTTACTCCCCAGGCTCCCCATTCTTTCCCCTCTTGTTTCCAGCTGTCCATCAGCTGCTCTGTTTTCTGGCAATTCCTCTGTGCACTTCAGTACAAAGCTCCCTTCCCTGCAAATGTGGAGCGTTGCCCGGTGGGCAGCAGTGCATGCACGGCGCTGCCCATCCCAGCAGTGCAGCTCCATGGGCGCGGCCCGGAGCCCTGCAGCCATCCCTGGCAGCTGTCAGAGCTGGCTGTGGAGCACAGCCCTCGGTAACTCACAGCTGAAAGCCAGAGCACTATCCGGTAATGCCGCGGCCACTGAAAGGAGACCCAAATAAATCACGTTACAGTAGCCTGGAGAAGAGGTCACAAATCTTTTTGAAGAAGAAAAGAGCCACTTCTGTCCACCGCTGAAACATGAACTTCCACATGTATCCTGTTATAAAAAATGAGTTCCACGTTGGAAAAGTTATCAGCGTGTTTGGGCATAGCTCATGGCAGGGAGCACTACTAACACTCAGATGACACCTTCCAGATGTTCTCCCCTCCACAACGGTCAGAGCTCTTGGGGCTGCTGCCACTGCACAGAGGTCCCCAGGCAGCAGGGCAGCGGCCGATGGGCACTGCTGGGCTCAGCAGATTGGGAATGTGTTGCCAGGAGAGAGAAGTGCTGAGCGGCTTGTGTTCTCCATTGTCATGTAGAAAAAATGGTTCCCTTCTCCAGACCATGGTGCAGGCATGGACCTCCAGGCACACGTGTGTGCAGCGGCACAAGCAGCTCGTGGAAGTGGTGATGTAGCAGATCGTCAACTACCATAAGTGTCAGGGAGAGAAAAACGGCCACGACAGGTGGAAGTCTGTTCCCAAATTAATGGAGAGCGTGAGGAGCTGAGTTGTGACCCCACACACAGGAGCTGTTTTAGTTACTGGCTCGGTTCCTGCCGTAGAGTGGTGAAATCAAAATCCCCCCATTCCCATAAACACCCCAAGGGCCGCCCCAGCCTGCAGGCCGCCACTGCAGGTCACTGCAGGGCTCAGGCAGAGCAGAAAGGAAAGGGAATGTATGCTCCAGGAAGATGAAGACAAAAAACGCATGTTCGCAAATGACGGGTGATTCTCTTTGTAACGATGTCTTTGAAACACAAACAGCACAGCTTACGTGGGTCTTTTGTTTTACAGATGCATACAAGTGCCGCGAGCAGCTCCTGGGAGCCTACAGAAGGGATTGGCTTTACTGAGCAGAGCTGATGGGGCTTACCAATGTTATCAGGAAATAACCTAATGTCTCACCTGGGCGGGCAGTGCCTGGCCCTCTCTCTGCCTCTTTGTCCCCCGGGAAGTGGAAGAACAGAAGTTAGTTTTTAAGGAAAAAAATAAAACAAGAAAGATGACAAAGTTAAGACTTTAAGCCTTCAGCATATGCCTAAAACGAGCACTCCTCAAATAGGAAATCTTTTGAGCGCAATTTTGTCGCTCTTTAGATTGCTGTTAATTGCGTTTTGCTGTTTGTGACTCGAGGCTTATGGTGTCATTTCATGTTTATCTGTGAATGAACCCGGGTAAAACATAATGTGAACATGACAAAGTGTGATGGAATGCCAAAAGCTAAGGAGAAACATATGACTTCTGGATTGAATACCTGCTTTACCCTGGTATCTAATAAGAAAAAATCTGGGCTGTGGAAGCAGGGTGAACAGTAAGAAGAGAAAAAAATTTGGCACGTCTTTTGTTGAAACTCAATCCTCTCCCTCCCTACTATGCCCAGAAACCATCTGCAAACTTTTCAATCATTTTTTAGGATACAGTGAATTTTATCATAATTTTGTCAACCAAAACCATATGTGCTTTTTCTATTGACAACATGGAATAACAGAATCATATTTGTTCAGACCACAAGGCAGGTAATAAATAACTGTGGACACACTGCTACAACTTAAGGTTTTTCAGAAAAAAGTATTGAATATTACCAAAAGATTTAATTTGGGAGGTAAAGTAAACTTCTGAAGAGAAAACCATCTGAGAGAAAGCTTGTGGCTCAATAACTTTTCCCTTCCTGCTAGACCAATTCTAGCTCGGTGTCCTGAGGCCATAATAAAATGAGATCTTCCACCGCCCTCCCTTGTGTGCGTGGCGTGAATGCCATGCGCAGGAACGACTCCAGCACGCACAGCCACAGCCACTGCACGCAGACACTGCTGCTCGTGTTGGCCATCGCACAGAGGACTTTGGATCTCTGAGGTGAGAAGACTGAATGTGAACAGGAGTCATTTAAGTGAGGAAGGTGCTTCCTCCTGATGCACCAGCCATGAAACTCCTTCCTCTGCTACTGGACAAGCAAGGCATTGAGGAGTGAGTGAGTGCTGCCGTAACCGTGCACATGCCTTCACTCCAGAGCACCGGGGTGTCCTGCTCTAGGTGGGCTTCAGTGACAAACTGCAGTCATTCGTTCTCTGGGTCTCAAAGTGCTGGTGAGGAACACGGCACAGGTATTTTAATGGTAGCTGCACCCACTGGAAGGTTACCAAAGGAGCTGGTAAATTCTTCATCTCAGGCTGTCTGTAACCTGGGCAGGAAACGCCCCTGCTCAGGACTTTGACAAGCCTCAGAGCTCAAAGGATGAATATTACTAGTGTGGTTACAGTGAAGTTTGGATCAAGTGATTTAAAAACATCTATGAATCCATGTGTGGACAAACATATGGTTTGAATATGATTATATGTATTAAATTAATAAACATGGAATTGTTATTGTGTTAACGGTGATAAACAGCCGTAGCTTTTTATAGTAATGCCTCATTAAGGTTGACCTGGGGACTTGCTTGGATCTCCGCCACTTGACTTTGCACCATTGCCTTTACCTGTGTGTGAAAGTGAATGCAGAGGAGCTCGTGCTCTGCTGCAGAGCTCTGAGGTCTGATGATGAAAAGCTACAGATAGAATCCCCCTGTTAGCAATGTTATCATCTCCCCTTTGCAGTATTCATTTTAATGCAGCACTTCCTTGCTTGCTGTCATTAGCTGCAGCAGAGGACTCTGCCGCGTTGTTTTCATTATTGTTTCTCTGTAATGAGTTAAACAGAAGGACACAGCCCTGGCAGATCTACTGCTGAAACTATGCGTGCTCCTTACATCACCCCCAGACTTCAGCCTGGATGTGGCCTCGTGGTGTTGGTGCTGGGTGAAGGAGGAGGAAGCTGTGCCTTGGAACATCCCTGGTGTACAAGGCAGAAAGGAGAAGGGAGAAAGTCAGATAATATGTCAGCAATTATAATGATAAAACAATTAGTAGACTTCACAGGTCTTTAAAGTCTTCCTGCTAAGGTTCTTGATGATCTTAACAAATAATCAATTAAAGCCGTCTGAGATTAGTGGGTATTATTACCCTGTTTTATGGATTAGGTGACTGAGGCACAAAGGGATTAAACTCCCAGCCCTGTATCCTGCCCAGGTTATTCTGTCCCTACTCCTGCCCCAAAGCCTCCTGAGCATCATGTCAATGCCTGCACACGACGAGCTGTGGGAGTGGGTTCTGAAGCACCTGTCTGGTGACAGAAGGGAACACGAGGGGTCCAGTTTGTGCTCGTATCCCTCTGTTGGTATCGTCGTGTTTTAGCTTGGGTTCTCAGAACGTTTGGAGCAAATCCCACTTTTGAACTCACGCTGAACAACGTAATGATACTCAGATACTGAATACAGGAAGCTTAATAGAGAGAAAGAGCACACTTCTGCACAAAATAATGATGCAGCTGAAGACTTGAGTCTGCAGTAACACCATCACTGCTGCTTTGTGTGAGAGTCTCACCAGGATCAGGAATTGCCTTCGTCTCTTAACTCCTGTGAGCTGCTGTGGCTATGGGGGTTGGCACCTGGGTGCTTCTGCCGCCCTTGGAGCAGTGGGGCTGTGCTGGTTGTCAGCCCTGACCTCCGGCAGCGGTGCTGGGTGCCCGGTGGGGGCTGAGCTGCAGGCAGAGCTCTGCTTCCCTCCCATCCACAGCTGAGGATGGCTGCTGGTAGGCGATGGTGGTGGAGGACAGCATGCGGGGGAGATGAGGTGCGCTCGTGGGTGTTGTATTTGGTGGGTGGGGGTGATGTCCCTGCGTGCCCCAGCTCTTCTCCCCCTGTAGTGCAGAGGTGAGCAGGGTCTGTGCTGCTGGAGCCTGGTGTGCTTTGCTGGGTCTATTTCCCAAACAAACCTTCTGGTGGTGCTACGATCTGATTTGTGAAAGATGTGCTGGAAGTGCCCGACAGCCCCTGGTGCCAAACGTAGCAGAGATGACGGGTCGTTTCTTCCTTTTCTTGTTTTCTCTCTCTCTCTCCAAAACATACCCTGTTTTCTATCGCTCTGTTATCGAGGAGGATAACAGCATTCTGCCTCCTGCTTTCGGCGCTGATGGGGCGATGCTGTGGCACAGAAGCTCAGCCCGGTTTCTCAGCCTGGGCTCCCGAGCAGCACCTGGGCCCCAGGTTTCCTTGGGGGCAGGCCTGGAGGGAGGACACGCCTCTCTTTTGCAGTGGAAATAGTTCGGGTTTGTTTCTGAAGAGCTCTCGTTAACACCTCATCTCCAGGTGGAGGAGCAGCTGGGTTTTATTTTCTTTTTGAAGCATCTCACCACTGTTTGCTGCACCTGAACGCACGGCCCCGACACCTCCGCGTGTGCCGTGCACCCCGGGGTGGCTGAGCCTCCTTCTCTCCTTCAATCTTTTAATATCACATCTAATATTTAACAAGCCTAGAAACGATGAAAACGCTACTGGTTGTGTGGCAGAACCGTGAACTGAGTGGAGGTTGCTTTGAATCCTTTTGTGTTTTTCTTTAACAGCTTAGAATTGTTTTGTTTATTATTTTTTTTGTATATATTTTTAAAGCAAAACAGAACCGGCAGCTACAGCAGAAAGTAACTTCAGCACTGTGTGCTTGCAGGCCCAGGTGCTAATAAACACGAGAGCAGATCTCTGTGTATGTGGAACAAAACAGTGGGTCCTGGAGTTTGGGGTCGGGAGGGTTCAGGGGTGTCAGGGGAGCACGGAGCAGCAGGATGGGGCCGGGGAGGGAAGCACGGGCACGAAGTACATGCTAATGATCTAAAATGTTATTCCTTCTGTGCTTTTAGAAGAGGAAAAAAAAAAAAAAAAAGCAATAAAGGCTCCCAGCCTGCACCTCATCTCAGTCACTCCGGTGAAAGTCCCGGGGGAGCACCCAGCTCCCCTCTCCCCCTCTGTAAAAATGGTGGACCTGGAACCACTTATGAGAAAGGCTTAATAAGAGGCAAATGTGTTTTATATTTTGTATCTTGTTAAGTGAAAAAAGATGGATTCTCACAAGTAGTCTCCTGGTGCAGATTGGAGTGGTCTATGCATGCAAATGTTGTGATGCTCCGTCTGCTCGCGTCCCGCGCCGGTCCCCCTTGGCCACTTAAATCCCACCCCCCAGAGCCAGCAGAGATGAAATTGCTTCATTTGTACAATGGATCTGCAGATCTAGGAAACTTGTTTCTATCTGATTTGCCGATAATTTACTCCTCATTTGATTTTTTTTTTTCCTTCTTTTTT
>VXAB01007717.1:211635-232455 GCA_013399175.1 Odontophorus gujanensis
CCACCTCCTCCCTAAGGAAGGAGGGATCGTTTCACTGGGCTGATAGTTATGATTGAGAGCAACAGAAAAAAATTAAAAAGGCACAGACAAAGATGGCACATTTATTAGGGGACAGGAAAAACCCTCTGTGTTTGAGAACTAGTAGTAAAATTTGTAATTTACGTTCCTGCTCACTAAAAAAATCTGCTAGAAAAATGTAACTATTAAAAATATACAGTATGGTGCATGTGTGCTGAATACAAGACATATTCCCCCTCTGATAATCTTTTTTATGACCTTTTGGTGTAAGATAGTGCCATGCTTACTGTCTGCTTTCACTATTCAGCGTTGAGGAAACGCATTATATTTTTCTTTGATCCGGAGATCTGGATTGCTAAAACTGATGGCTGCAATTAAAGGCAGTCCTGCTGAAAACCTGACCTCTGTCTGCTCTCAACTTCATGTAAACTTTTCAATATGGATGTAATTTGGTATTAAATTACCCGTGCTTTATTGCTTTTTAGCACAGCTCTGTCCTGTTGCCTTTTAAAAATATAAAGGGTAACATAAAAGAAAAATTGCAGTGCATCTGCTTAATTATGTAATTATATACTTGTTTTCTTACATTTAGAAACCTTTTTGGATGTGTCGCCTATAGAAAAGCTGTAGGACTGGAGGGGAATTACTTCCCTGTGTTCTTGGAGCATAGCCGGGGCAGAGCGTGGGGCTGCAGCCCAGGGCTCCCCAGCCCTGCAGGTGGGCTCCGTGGGCTCCCTGAGCTCTGCTGGGCTGAGCCCCTCAGCACACAGTGGGACTGGGAGGAACGGGGAGGCTTCAACTCATCTCTCACCACTTCTAAGAAATAAAGCAGAGGTGGAATGCGGTACCAGGTGCTGCTGTCCTGTGCTGCTGCTGCCACTGTGCATCCCCAGCCACCTCCGTGGGCAGTGCAGCGCCTTTATTCGACAAGAAAACTGCTGTACACCTGAGAAACAGCACTAAAAGTGTTCCCTTCCACTCACTGCTTTGGGCTTCTTCACCCTTCTGCAGCACAGCTCCGCAGTCCTGGCCCCCTCTGCCCCTCGGTCGCTCCACCCCTTGGCAGCGGGCTCAGAGCGTTGGGGCTGGCCTGTATGCTGCCCCATCTGCACGAGAAGTTGTGGTATCATTCAGGTTGGGAAAGACCTCTGAGATCACCAAGTCCAATTTCAACCCACCCCCACCACGTCCACTGACTGTGTCCCTCAGAGCCACACCTCCAATGACGATCTCTTGATGGTCACCTCTTGGTGACAGAGAAGTCTTTTCCAACCTTGGTGATCCCATGAACCAGGCAGATCTCTGCCCTAGAGCCCGGGGTCGGGGCTGCCCTGTCCGTGCTGTGTTTGGTGGGCTCTGTTCTGCTACGTGGTTGCAGCAATGTGCCCATAGCACAGGGCTCTGTGTGCCTGAGGCTCACCTGGAGCAGGCACTGCCCCGCAGCTCTGGGGGAACCCATGGGGTTCCCATCACACGGAGCCTTTTTTCTTTCCAGACTCTGCCTTGTTAAACGCGCTGTGGAAGGATTTTTTTACCACAACCATCCAGGTGCCAAAGTGAATATACAAACAGATATCAAAATGCATTACCCAAGGGAGGTGGATGTGATTTAATAAAGACTTAAAATACAAAATTATAAGGTTAAAAATCATTAAAAATGAATCTAACAGGTGCAGTAATAAAAGGAGAGTTAAAGGTGTTTGCAGCCTAATCCAGTCACATCTATTGCCTTCTCTCTCGCACTGCCTCACTTTGATCCTCTTCTCCTTTAAGAACAAATGCAGCTTTGCCCAACTAATAATTTATTTATAGCCTTTTTTTTTGTTCGGAAATATTGCATCCACCAGAAAAACACATACTGCATGGAATTCTGTTGACTTCCACGCGAAACCATAACTGCAAACCATTAAGAAACTGATGGAAGTCAGGTCTGCATCTCATCTAGCCCTCCTTATGTATTTATTTCTGCTGGGGTTCATTCTGTGGGCTGAGAGCACTCCCAAGAAAAGCAAAACCAAACCAATGGCCGTGGCCTGCGGACACTGCCCCGGCCCAGGGGGCTCTCGCTGGAACGAGGGCACGGTGCGGGGCACAGCTGCTGCTGTGGGGGTCCTGCTGGCTGTGCTCGGTCTTTGTGGATGTGCTGCAGGCAGAAGGAGTGTTATAAGGAGTTATAATGTGTTCAGATGGGTACTGGGAAGCCATACACAGCTGTGACAGATTGAAAATACATTTATCTCCCTTAGTGAGGTACAGGTACATCATATGTTTCCTGGGAGAGTGGAAGTAAGGCTGAGTTGCCATGCAGGGATTCTTCTCAGACTTTCATATCCCCACTAACACGTGGCAGCAGTGGGGTTGCAGTCCTGGCCAGGGGAAAGCAGCACCTCCGGCTCCACTCACAGAGGAGTGGGCACCGTGCATGCTGGGGACAGCAGTGCTGGAGCAGGCCCTGCTGAAGTGCAGTGGGATCGTCCTTAGGGCCTCAGGGAAGGCCTGTGTGCCCCATGCTGTGTGCTGCGGGCAGTGGCAGCCCTTGGAGCTAATTGAGCTGGGGAGCACGAACCGGTTCAAAAAAATGCTTCGCCTGTAGTTTGTTCCAGGCTACAAATGGTGTTCTGAGAAAATGGAGGTTTTCACCTAAAAATCTGTCTCGACGGAAAATCTTTGACCTTTAACACGAAAACATGAAAAACAACAACTAATTCTTGAAAGCAGACTTTCTTTTTGCATTTTTGATTAAGCCGAGCAAAACAATTCTAAGTGGACAGGGGTTTATTTTCCATACAAGTGAGGGGAGAAAATGCTTTCTGACAAGCTTTAATAAAAAGGCAGCTAGGGGGATGTTTTCTCATGTGGATCCCATTTCCTGGGATTCCGAGCGCTGTCTGCAGTGCATGCTGCCGTGCTGGAGCGGGAAGGGGACGGGAAGCTCACGGGCTGCGGGGACAGGCGAAAATCCTTTGGGGCTGCAGGGCTGTGCATGGCCCTTGTCCTGTGTGAACACAGCAACTGCAGCAGAAAAGGAACATGGAGCCCACGTTAGCCATGGACTCTGCCCATGGATGGCTTTTTCCTCTGGATTCCCTGGGACCAGAAAGTGAATTAAGCTGGGACTTGAGGGCGGTAATATTTGCTTAAAAGCAAACCGACCAAACCAACAACAAACAAAGCAATGCTACCACTGCTGACTGCTGTGATTCTGTATGTTTTTCATATTAGCATAAATGCCTACTGCATTTCTTCATGTGTTCCTCTGCTCCGTGTGTTCGGAGCTGGGGAGTTCCCAAATTCAATTTGCATTTGCGGAAAGAAATTCCCTTTATTGATCTCAAACACATCACCTTTAATTCTGTGGAGGATGCCCAGGTCCTTGTGCTATGAGATAGCCCAGGAGCAGATCTACCCCCTGTAGGCTGTTCATTATCTTCTATGCTGTTATTATGCCTCCTCTTACTTGTTGCCTATTTAAGGTTTTTTAAAGAAGTCTTTCAATCTCTTGTCACATGAGACATTTTCCATACCCCTAGTCGTTCTTGATGGTTTGCTCTGAATCACCTCTAATGATACGTTATTATGTTTGAAATTGGTTGGTCATTCTACACATCGTGGGTGCCCAACTTTTTGGCTTGCTGGGGCTGCACTGAGTGAAGTGGAAGTGTCTTGAGCCACCTGTAAGATGCATAATATAGTCCATGCGTGTAACTAACAGGACTTCTTTCCTGACCATGGAGCTTCAGCCTCTCTCTCTAACATCCCACCTCGGTAACTTTCCTTGACGCGGTCCCAGCCCCAAACATTGCTCCTGGAGGTTCTCTTTGCTCAGTGGCTGGGATGGCTTTGCCCTCTTTGATATACCCCTCCCACAAAGTCAGTTCCTTCCGTGGGCCTCACGGGCTCCAATCGGTGCCACTGGCAGACTTTCATCATCCTGCAGTGCTGAGGCAGAACTGAGAAATGATAAACTAAGTGTCTGATCCCACAAACAGTTACACATGCGAGTCATCGTGTTGACTTCAAAGGAGCTGCTCACACGAGTAAAGTGACGAACTGAGATATTTTCAGTAACGAAATTTCCTTGGGCTTAGCTGTTTTTTTTTAATTATTATTCCTAGCAGCACAGAACAGAATTCTGTGCCCAAACAGATAATTGTTCATTACAACCTGAAGCCAGGAGGGTTCCCTGGATGCTCCAGCTGCAGCTCAGGACCTGCCTGTCACTCCAGTCCATTTCCAAAGGCCCAAAACCCGCGTGCTGATGCACACCAGCCAACCTGGAAGGAGCACGTGGGCTGAGCATTGCCCTGCCAGCAAGCTGAGGCCATGGGAGAACACGGTGCCTCTCCTCCCTCTTCTGCTCTCAGTTCCAGTGGCTGCAGATGTGCGTTGTCACCATTGATGGCGCTGACAAGGGAAGCCAGTTGTGTCCCCGGTTGTGTCCTCAGTTCCTTAAATCTGTGCTGGTGTCTGTGGAGAACTCCAGAGGGCATCAGCTGGGACTGCCTTTGTTGGCTTGGTTTGTTTCCTTCATGTATGGTGACAGGGGCACTGCCAGCTTTCTCTCTTTTTTTCCTTTTTGTCCTGTTTGTGCATTTTGAAAGGTGAAGGACTGATACTAAAGAAATCAAGAGGGAAGTTGAAATGAACAGCCTGCAGTTTGCTTGAGTAAGCACCATCCAAAGTGGGACGGGTGCTGGTAGCAGGGAACGAGCAAAGCCCCCGAACAGGGCTGTTCCACCCACACTGAACGCTGCTCTGTTCACCTCTGTATCCTGCAGTGCAATGTAAAGGGTACACTTTAAATGCGGGCACCTTTCTAATTCTGTCTGCCCCTATGAAGCTCTCCAAGGAGGGCTGCGAGGACGTGGTGAAAGGAACGAGGCCCGGCCTTGTTCTCTGCAGCTTTGAGGCTCTCATGCTTTGTTTGAGTGGCAGAAAGTCCTGATGGCTGTTTGTGATGTCCCTCTAATGCTCCGTGCATGCGTTCATACTTCCTTGGATGAAACACTTTGGAACCTAAATGACTCATCTGCAGACCTGACGCTGAGCGGTAAAACTTTCTGAAAGAGCCACTAATAACTACTTCTAACTTATTTTTTTCTGTCATTAAAACAATTTCTACCCTCGTTTTCTATCATCACCTCCTTTGCCCGTGGTGCCGGCTGCGCTCTGCCCGGGGTCTGCTCATGCCTGGTGGCCTCGGCCACGCGTGGGTCATGCGGCATCCTCCTCCGCTCTGCGAGACGGGCAGGTGGGGGGAGAAGGGGCTCGAGCGAGAGGAGGAGGACAACGAACCGTGCGGGGCCCGAAGCGCAGCGCTGTCGCGGCGCTGGGGATGCGGGATGCCGTGCGTTGCCTGCCGCTAGTGGGGGCTGCGGGGCCGCGCAGCGCTGCGGGGCCGGAGGCGGCAGTGGGTTTTGTTGTCGCATTTCTGCTTTGTATTTTTTTTTTTTTTTTCTCCTCTTATTTTTATAAATGAATATTTCAAACAGGTTTAAAGCACACACTTAAAAAACAAAAACAAAAACAAAAACCCAAAGCCAAGTTATGTAGTGGAAATTAACTGTATAACAGAAGACACATTTCCTGGTTTTATCCATGAGCGAAATTTGACTTCATTGGTTCAGGGATTTTTTGGTGCGATCGAGGCAAAGATGTCCATATGATATTTAGGGGAAGATCTGATGCTTTAATAAGGGAATCCTCTGCCTCCCTCATAGAATCGTTTGTCATCCTCATCCATTCCTCATCCATTTACAGCACTGTAAATTTGTCAGAGCCTTTTCCATATTCAGTACTTGTGTAAATAATGGCCGTTGTGAACAGAAAAAAAGAAACGTGCATTTTCTATTTCTGCTCTGTCTCTGGTCACAGCCAGGGAAATGGGGAGCGGGTTTCTCTGCTTCCAAACCCAAACTGCTCAGATCGTGTAATCGCAGAAGCGAAATGCATCCTCGGGTTGGCCCTTATTGTGGCCACTGCTCACCAAAACAACATCAGTTTTGAGCTTCTCTGTAATATATGAAACAGCCTGCGCTTCATTACGACGCGCTTTTATCCTCCTTCATCATGTCTTCCTTCTTTTCTGTGCTATCTGAGGGATTATGCAGCTTCTCTGCAATATTCTGAAATTAATCAAACCAAGCAAAACCTCATGCTATATTATCCATCACTGCAGGAGAATGATTTCCGCAATCCCGGCAGCTTTACGTTGTTTTGTCCAGGGGCTGCTGCGGAATTCCATTAACAGGAATAGGCTGGAAATCTGATTTTTCACAAAATGCATTTGTTAAATATTTGCAAATGGCAAATTCTTAGATTCAGTGCCAAGCGTAACCTTAATCGCATTTCTTTTTTTCTCGGGTTGTAATTAGGAAGTGGACAGGCACAGCGTTGGCTGGCGCAGCACTGCCCGGTGCTGACGGCCGCGCTGGGGGAGCTCCGCTCTGCAGAGGTGGAGGAACTCGGTGCCTGCTCCCCCAGACTATTTTCTATTTTGTCTATTATATAATCAAGCCCTACAAGTAATTTCTTTCAATAAATTAGTAACCATACTGCAGATTGCAGACACTTAGTTTGATTGAAAGTAATAAAGGGAGATAATCCATAGAGTTGGTTGAATGACGGTTCTGACTTGACCCACTGCCCGGAGAGATAAGAATTAATCTCATAAACCTTTGCCACACTTGCACCGCTCCTCCGGCAGCAGAGTGGGGTCCCACGTGCCCCTTTGTTCTGGGGCTGCGGTGCAGGGACAGGGCCATCTCCAGGGCTGTGCTGAGCAGGGTCAGCAGATGCTGTGCCGTGTTTTGGGGTGTGATGCGCTGTTCCTGAAGCACAGGGCTGTGTAGCTGGTTCTGAATGAAGCCAGCTTCAGGTGCTGGGGTCCTCTGCCTGCCTCGTGCAGCTCTGCAGAATTGCGTAGGAGATGCACAGGTGGCAGCTGCAGACCCACGCACGTGGGCACACAGCAGATGTGTGAGTGCTCAGTGCTGCACCTGGATGCACGCGGGCACACCTGCAGCAGTCCCCTCGGTGCGTTTGACAGCTTGTCCCCTGCAAGGTGCTTTCTGGGGAAATCAGCTTCTGCCCAGTTTGCCACTGGGAACAGAATGGGAGGAGCTGAATGGCACACTAGATATCCCGCATCAGTGCGGGGCTGAGTGGTGCCAATGCATTCTGTGCTTGGGGGTGACTGTGCTGCTTTGCTCCTCCTTTGCCCTGGGCCCCTCTGCCACCCACGGGCTGCCCACCCACCCAGCAGCTCTTTTCCCAGCTGTGTTACTGTGGCCAAAGGTATTTCCTCTCTCCAAATGGTGTTTTGATGAGCACTTCCACAATTACTGATGCTAATGTCATTAACTCATTTTGTTCAGCCTTTGCTAACAACCGTGAGCTGTTTATTTGTAACGATGTTGACTTCTCACCTCACTATTGGCAGCTTTAGCACTGAGCATTGCATTAAGTGGGGAAAATAAAGATGCCTTAAAAAGCAGAACCAAACCATTCTGTGCTTTAGGGAGCACTGCTGGTGTGGGGCAGTGTGAAGGTGTGAGGTATATGGGGGTGTTGCAGAAGGATTTTTGGGAACTACTGAGTGATGACACTTAAGAAAAAAAAATCTTTACCTCCCAGTGCAAAGATAAACACAAACTGTGCAGCCTTCCTGTGCTGTTCAGCTGGACAGCACCACTGCCCCATGCTGCACCAGAAGTAAGACCCATGGGCAGATCACCGCCATCACCAGTCAGTGTATGGGGGTGGGGGCTGGGTGGCTTTTCTTGATTTCTCTCCTGTCACCAAATTTCCCTCTCCAGCTACAGATAGCCTGAGCCTGCCTGACATTATCCGGCCTCGCACACACGCCAGCAGCTTGCCTCCCCTCATTATACATTCTGCTGGCGATAATACCACCGGGTTAATGCACCGCTTTCACATCTGCAGACATCAGTTCACAACCTGATCTGCCTCCGAGTGAGAGGCGTGCGATGGCGACCTCAAACAGATCCCTGACGGACATTATTTCATCCCACATCGTGTGATTACTCATTGGTTCAGGGGTAGTTTTGCTCAGATGTGGAGGACAGAGGTCTGGTTCTGCGGGTTTGGGATTGGGGTGGGAATTTGGCACTTCTTGGCACAGAACAGTTTTTGGAATGGGGGCTCAGCCCATGGTTGTGAACTTGGAGCAGAGATGGCAAATGGTTGGGTGAGGTGTGAAGCACTGGGTGAATTGTGTTGGACTGTTCCTCTGCTTCAGATAGAGGGGTAGAACTGTGCTTGGGTCCCTTCATCTTTGCTTCTCATATTTATGCCATGGTTGGATGAGCTCTTTTTCATTTTCATTAACAAAAAAAAATAAAAAATACAAAGCACCCAAGCCCACAGTCCATCGAGAAGCTGAACTGAACATCAGGATGGCAGTGTCACATCTGTGACATCACCAGCGGCGGTGGTAATACGATATTCAGATATTATGATGCAAATAACAGGTTTGAGTTCTGTCTTCCTTAAGACCCTATGGGTGCATTGCTTTGGGTTAAAAAAATAGAAGCAGGTCAAGCACCATTGAGCTGGCCTCGCAGAGTAAACAATTATTTTAAACGCCGTGGTGCACTCTCTTTCAACAAGAGAGCGTCTGCTGCAAGCAATACAGTCGCGCTCAAGTATTTAGGTCTCCTTAAAACTGTTTCTTCCCCCACTTGTGTTAATACAGATATTAAACCTAATAGTATCTACTTAGCATAAACAAGAAGATAAAAATGATTTCTGTGATTGAAATGTTTGTTATTTAGCATTAAGCATCTTCATACTCTCATGTGTTTTGCATTTTAATCCACTCTGTGCTTGGTTTTGGGATTGATAGATTAGTTTTAATCCCCTGTCTAATAGTGGAGTACTGGCGAGATTTATTAAACAGGCAGGGTTTGGTACTTGGATTTAAGAGGACTCACATGCACTGTTCATGCATATTAAATTTGGGAAACCACCGGTTCAGTTTATAAAGGGCTGCGATGTCCTTTATCACTGAGTGTTTCTGTTGTGCTCCACTAGCTCAGGAAGTCTTTACAGTTCTTAAATGGAACGTTTTTGATGGCTCCTTCCTGCTGCATAAAGCGAATGTTCCAAAGATGTGTGTGTGTGACAATTGGAGCTATTGCTGAGATCTTCACCCCGAGCTCCTGCCCCTCTCCCTTTGCTCGGGTGCTGCGTCGCGGCCCCGCAGCCACAAGGGTTGCTCTGCAGGTCATGCTCCGGCCCTTCCTGAGTTCATTGGGCAATTGCTCCTGCACAGAAAACACTGGAAAACTTTGAAGATGCCTAATTTACAAATTTGTGCCCTATCAGTGGAAGATGAGTTGACCCAATTTGCAGTTTTACTGGCTAATACACCATTAATGTGGTAATACTGGTAATAGTGTGAGAAATGGGGGAAATTCACCTTTTTTGTTAATGTAATTATAGGATTGCTATATAAATGTTATTAACTGCAGAAGTGAAAGTTAGCAAAAATGAGCTTAAATTTAATGGTAAGTTAACAAAAACACTAAAAGCTTTTTGCAAGAAGACACTTCATTATTGCAGGTTTACTTCTCCCACTAACCTCTATTTTTGATTTACCAAATAAATATGGAAAGCAGATATTGCAAATACAAGTGGCAGCAGTTGTAATCACCAGCTCGGCGAGCCCTGAGCTTGATTAGAACATGGGTAATTAAACCAATGTCTTTCTGGAACTTTACTTGGTCACCGGGAGCTGATCTGTCCCGGCCCCTCAAGGTCACTGCCAGCACATGGTGTGAAGCTGTGCTGCTGGAGCACCTCTTCCCAACTGCTGGATGAAATTCTGTGCTTTGCTGCATAATACCTTTCTAGCTCAGGTAATGAATCTAATGCATCTAAAAGAAAAAAAGTTAATCTGAACACAAAATAAAAAGAGAGAAAGAAGGCCAAGGGGCAGTTATTTACTGCCTCCCACTCGTTTTCTTTCTCGACCACCAGAATCCGGGCAGTAACACTGAGGGGAGGTAAACTTAAACAATGATGTTTTCACGTGATGTGCTCTTAGCCCTCACAATTCATTGCCACAAGATGTTGATGCAACAAGATGGAAAATATTAGATGTTTTATTTTATGGCTAACAAGAACATCCACGCTAATATATATAATTTCAATTAAATAATCAAAATTCTACTGCTCCAGGACATGAGACAATCCCTAACCAATGGTAATGGGGAGGGAACTCCCCTGTGGCCATGTTATTTCATAATTATCAGCTGTGAGGTTTCTTGCCCATTTCAGTGTGAGGATTCTGAGCAGAATTAACTGTTTGGAGCACAGGAGATGGGCAAAGCACTGCGTTATCAGCTCTCTGCATTCCTCAGGAAATGCTTGCAGTGTGGGAGCTCCGTCAGGGCCTCATGTTGTGCATGCAGCACTTCAGAAAGTGTTTGCAGTTATGGCACGTCATCAGATGGGTGGAAAATTGCTTTATACCTTTTTATTTCTGCACACTATAACTTCCAGCATGCTGCAGCCACCACTGGGGCAGCACGGCTGGGCTGAGTGTAGGACACCACGGCGTTCCCAAATTGCAGCGTATCTCTTGTATCAGGAGACTATTTCAGTGATTTTCCTTGCTGTTCCCAGCGCGTTAAAGATGCAGTTCCAAGAGCAACTTTCTGCTTAGCACTGATGCCGTGATGCTGCTCAGCCCTCTGGGCCCCACAGTGTTATTTTCCCTCCTACTCACACACCCCGAGGATGTCCATCTCCCCGTGCCCACCGGACTTAGCGCATGGCAGCACAGGGCTGGTGATGGCTGGGGCTCAGTGCAGCTCCATGTGCTGCTGCCGTCACGAGCGATCCGATCACAGGGCCGGGTGTTGGTGTGTGATGCTGAGCCTGCTGTGCCTCCTCCCTTCACCAGGGAATGTGGCTGCTGTAAATCTGCATCCTCAGCTGGTTCAGTTCATTCACTTTTAAGACGAAGTAATGCTGAAGAACGTCATAGGGGCAGACGTAGGAAAGTGTTGGTTTGTGCAGTGATTTCTGGCTCATCCTACTGAACGTTGGCAGTTCTTGCCATCTGAAGACATTTTTTTTTTCCCTTTATGTAAACGCATCATGTTAAAAAAGGCAAACTATAAAATGTTGAAAACCCTACAGGGTACTAAAAATACCAGCCCAACACATGCGTTTGTTCCTTTCACTTTCTTTTTAGATCACTGGTGTTGGTACAAAATGAGCTTAGAGAAGGAGAGAATTCTAATTAGGTTTAAAAAAGAAAGAATATGGCAGTTTATTTTGAGCGCATGTCTGATTTGCTAAGGCATATCCCATTTCAGATGCAGGCAGAATGAATCATTATTACACATTTATCATCATAAAAATGCTTATTTGGATATATATATATTTTTTTTTTACAGAAAGGAAAAAAATTATAAAAAGGGCAAAGCAAAGAACCATCTCTGAAGGGCAGTTATTGCTTGCCCTTGCTTGGGAAAAAAGGCTTCCTCAATGGGATTACGTCCCTGCTCATAACCTATCAGCCGTCTGATCAGAAATTCATAACGCAGGCCATCCATTTCCAGCTCCGCGAGGGCTGCATGATTGAATTTAAATAGGCAAATGCCAGACTTGAGCTCTGACATTCTCCCTGTCTCACTCAATCTCTCTCTTTCTGCTGCCCTCCCAATCACGGTGCTGTTCTTCCTCCCTTCCTTCCTCTTCCTTGCTCCGCTCGCCTCCATTTTGCGTCAGTTCAGGGCCAGCTGCTGGGAAATGGAGGCTGGGGGGGTTTGGGGGGGAGGTGCAGCCAGGGGTTGGTGCCGTCCTGCACTCGTTGAGACTGAGATACCTGCTCGTGCAGCCCTCAGTTCCCCCCATGTTTAGAGAGAGACCTTTCAGCATCTCTCTGTTATCTGTGTCCTCAGCCAACCTGCGAGCTCTGGGGCACGTGGCCCTCACCTGAAGGAGGAGGGGGCGAACTCCAGGCATGGTGCAGGGGGTAAGGGGGCACAGGGCTGCACGTGGGGGCTGGAGGCTGACTTTGTGCTACTGATAAACCAAGGCACCATTTTGCCTAAGTTGTCACCTATCTATATTGAATTGCCTTACTGGATGTTCAGTACTTCTTTGGTGGGTTTTGTTGACTTCCTATTCAATCCTTTCTTCTGATCAGTTTTTAATTAATGACTGTAGCTTTGGGAAATGCACTGGGAATTTTGATGTGTGTTGGGCCGTGGTTTTGGGTTTCCAGACCAATATGTGGGGTTGCTGACCTCACATATTCTGTACTTTCAGTGCCCTGAGTAAAAACCGACTCTCCTTTTGCAGCCAAAAGGCCTCTCCCAAACCCAGGAAGGAAGGGTTTGAATCTAACAGAGCAAATGATGAAGTAGTAAAACTTTCTGGTTGGTGGGAACGGCCTTCTACAGATTCACAGGATTTGCTCAGTAGAATAAAAGGAGAGGTGAGAGGCAGCAGGTCTCAGCAGGAAGGGGCTCTGGGAGTACGTTATTACTGTTAGGAAAACACAAGCAGTGCACAGCCGTGAGTTCTTATTTCTTTTCTGTATGTCGCCAGCTGGACAAAATACATGCTGATAAAAAACTCCATGTTGCATTACTTTTGATGAAGGTATGGCAAACCTTTCTGAAAAAGACAGAGTTTGGCTCTCAGTAATCCTTCCTGCTTTCATGACTAATTAATTAGAAAAGATGTTTGTCAGAGATAAAACTCATATTTGGTTTAGCATCTCAGATTACAAATGCTAATGATCTAACCACGCACAAAGAAACAATAAAGCAAAGTGGTCTCGAGCTGCTTTCAGAGCTGCTTTGCTGCTGTCGAGGTGCCCACGTGTAGAGTTCCTCTCCAGGCAGAGCTCTCCTCCTCTCCATGGAGCTGCAGTGTTCCCCACTCGCAGCACCGTGTCAGAGCTGTCCGTAGAGCTGGATGGAGGGAGGGAGGGTTTTGAATCTCGAGTAACAGGTGAGCAGTATTTCAAGGTGTAAATATAGTATCTAACAAACTGATCCAGATTAATTACCTCAAAGGTATAGAATTTCAGCTGCAAGTTTAGCAGTGAAATGCAGAAGTAGAAAAATGTTAAGAGAATGATTTTAATTCAAATTTCGCTTAAATCTTTTCTGAGAACCCAGCTATTTTTGACTCCTGCAAAGGCAATCTTGATGATGATAAAAAGTAGAAGACTGGTAACGTTTGCAATAATCCCTTCCCAGGGGTATTGCAGGGAATGCTGAAGAAAGTGGTGGTGGATTCGGGAATGCAGACGTGGTTAATGATCGGGGAGAGCTCAGCTCACCTGGCAAAATATTTAGTTCCTTTGCAAACTGAGGGAAGGTCTTAACTCTTCTGAAGGAAAAAACGTGTCTTAAGGTTACGTGTGTAGGCAGCCAGCAGCGGTTCGTGGGGCTCTTCCTACACCATCCCTGGCCACGGGTGCCGTGCTTGGCTCTGCAGCCAGCAGCACGTGGTTACTGAGAGCCCTGTCCTCGTCTCTGCTGCTCTCAGCTTTGTGGAAGCAGGAGCTCACCGAAGTGCAGCTGAGCTCTGCTAATTGTATTTCAGATTAATGAACATAAAGCATTTGCCACTGATAGGGAATTCTTATCCAGCATGCTCTTGGTCTCCCCAGGCGTTTAAAAATCAAAGATATAGAAAGCAAGCACAATCGTATTTGATATAAAGTTTAAAGAACTGCATAGATGTATTTATTAATCATTTAAACAATCGTTTTTACACGGACTATCTTTTTTAATAAAGTCAACGTTCTTTTGTTACTTCAGTGCATTCAGAAGTTGGAGCAGTGTGGTGTGGCTGCAGCTGTGGCACGATCACCTCCTGTTGTCTGGGGTGGATCACTGAGGTTTAAACACTCAGTGGTCTTCAGTAGTTTTTAGATACACTGGAGTTTGCTTTCTGTTTAACCATATCTAGGTTTGCATTATTTTGGGGAATATTTTTCCTTGTATATATTTCCACGTTGTTGTATAAAAACTGACTTCATCAAATGCCATGACTTTCCAGCTTATATAAACTGTGCAGCAGAACGTATGTGCTATGTGTATATTTAGTAATTCTCTTCAAAGATGCAGTGCCAACACCCTCCAGTATTTACAGTTCCAGGACTGATCATCTGGTTTATTAGAACATCTGTTCGGTGGTGCATGAGATTTGTCAACCAGCACCTACACCAGTAAGCTGCTGTTTTGTTTAAAGGGAAAGTTCTGTGCTTTCCTGTTTGAAGATATAAGTGCAACAGTTGCAGATAGTGCTTAATTGACTATCTGTTCTTGGAATGCTTCTCTTGGTTTCTCTCTGAGAGGTTTTATGTTTATTTCCCATAGGTTATATATCAAGGCAGTGTCTGGGCAGTGGGAGGTGGGGAGGAAGAGCTGGGCAGTCAGCAGCGGGCTGAGTGCGGTGCTGTGCTCCGGGCGTGGAGTGGTGTCTGATATAAATGCCAACACAGGAGCGGTCTGTGGCCTGTGACACCCCCCTCCCCACTGTTGTTGCAGTTGGAAATGATGTTTTTTTGCTCGACTTCGACTGGAGGTATATTTGGCTCGGGACGTAACACCACAAGGCAGCTCTCACTGCAGAAGTTTTCTCACTCCTCCTGTAGAGCCGCTCCGCTTCGCCCGCTGCTTCTGGGTGGTGGTGGGGAGGGAGCGGGGCCCACTGGGTGTTTCCAAGCACAGCAGAAAGCCAAAGCTGTCCTGCAGGGTGCTCCGCCGTTTTTTATTTCCCTGTATCTTTCAACAGCCTCAGAAGTTGCAAGAATGAAACGGATATGTATGTTTTCCAAAGCATCTGCGTGACTTGAGAACACAAGTACCATTGAGTTTCAGGAGGACCTGTGCTGCTTCGGACTTGTTTATGTAGGAAAGTTACACCTCCTACACCAGTGCCGTCCTACGGATGAATCACTTCATCTGGAATAATTGGCTTTTTTGGGTTATTTCAACTTCTTCAAAACACTGTAAACCAAACCACGGGCTCCCAAAATGCAGACTATAGAATTACACGACACAGTAAAATTTATGAATGAGTCAGTTCTGTGTGGCTCCGCTCGGTGACTCAGAGAAATTCCACCATGGGACAGTGGTCTGCTGACCTCAGCTGCGTCACATAAAGGCGTTCCTGTTCCGAGTGAAGGTCATCTGGGGAGCTGCAGCTGTGGCTGCCTCGTGTCCGTGCCTTTGTTTTGTTAAAGCAGTGCTCAGCTCGCAAATGTCTTCCAAATCCAATCAGAATTACTCTGTGTCATTTACAGAGCAGAACTACACCTGCATCCTTTGTGAAGTCAGGAGGACAATGGCAGTGCTGTTGTACTACCTGAAGCGGGATATTTTAGATTTAAGATTCTGAAAGATGAGCACACTTATCGCAGCTGCTAATTGTAAAATTGCAATTTTGACTATTTAGTTCTAAAGTTCTCAAACGCAGCAACAAAAAAATGGTACTGTAATTCTGCCAGTTCACCGTTTGCAGACCTTGAGGTGTTTGTTTTAATGCATTGGTTGGAAGCAGTGATGGCCGAGCTCTCTGTTTGGCCATCTGCAGGCTTCCTATGTGGGAGCAGGGTGCTGCAGTAGGGACGCACAGGGATTGGGATGGCTGGTTTTTCAGCAGGACAAAGTGCATTACCCACATCCCTGACTGGGGCCTGGGCTCTTCCCCAGGAGCCTCTCTGTTCCCCACAGAGCTGCACCCAACACGTGCTGGGGGGCCTCACCTACACAGGATTAATGCCAGCCGGACTGCTCCTGCACATGCTTTGGCACCACATGGCCGCGTGGCACAGCTTTCCCCGGGGCAGTGATGTTTGGGTTTTGCTCTCCTCAGGTCTCGCTTCCAATTTTAGTTCTGTGGGGCCTGAACCCCAGCTGTGATCTCCGCTTTCCTTCTGCTCATCCTCCACACGCTCTGGTTGAAGTGCAGAGGAGGGAGTTCTCCCACGGCACCAGACCCGGAGAGCTGCTGGCACGTTGCTCCTTGTAGATGGGTTTGGCAGCATTCACATGTTTGGAAACAAAGACCTCACATTTTTGTGGCTGCAGTGTAGTCTTGGATATGCCATCACATTCTTATTATTAGCACTGTAACAGCACTTAGAGACCACAGCCATGGTCGGTGTTTCACTATTCAGACACCTGAACTTGTTTAGCCTACAGTTCTCCTTCTTTTGAAGTCAGTGCCAAAACCCACTGGTTTGAGAGGAGCAAAAATTTCACTCCTTGTTGCAGAGTTTTGGTTTAAATAGCTAAAATAGGTGAGTCCTGGGAGACGTGAATTACTGCCCCCATCCCACCGAGGTATTGGGCAGTGAGGTCTGTGCCCTCACCACAGGGCACCCACTCCTCTCACAGCTCTGTAGTAGGAATGGGGAGCCAGGAAGAGCCCAAAGCCCCTTAACAACTTTCCTTAGGACACCAACAGAGACTTAAAACATTTAGGTACTTTTCTGGGTGCTAAAAGCCTCCCGGGCTGTGTTTTAATAATTGAGAATGATATTACTTAGAAAATGAATAAGTCCCGTTGTGCACAAAGCAATCTAATGTTCTGGCTCTCAAAAGAGTGCCTTAAAATGCACCCATACGTTTGTTGCAGGTATCTGAGTTACTGAAGTTTATTGCTATTTTTTCTAAGAAGCTCTGTGTATCAGTTGCTGTGTTCAGAGGGCAGTACAGGAGCTGCAGCAGCGGCACTGCAGAGTGCACGGCAGTGATGTGCCTGCGTTGTGCCAGGCAGAGCTTTTGGGGCCACAAAATGATCTTGGGGTGTGGGGTCGGTCCTGCTGGGCCCAGAGGACTCACAGCCACTGAGCTGCCCCTTGCTGCTCTCGGCCTGCCCTGCCCTTTGTCCCCAGGTGAGGGGTGTGTGTCACCGACCTCCTCCTCTCCCAGCCTCGACACATCTTTGCTTGCTTACTCACACTGCCCCATGTTGGTCTCTGTGGGAGCAGAGGAGCCCCACACATTGACCTCTGCCTCCTCCAGCTGTGTCTGTGTGACATCTGGGCTGGGTTACTGCTGCCTGTGGGCAATGTCACCTGGCATGTCCTTGTCCCTGCTACCTGCATGCTGCCATGCTCGGCCACAGCAGCTGCCTGTGCACCGTGCACGGGTCTGGCATGCGTTTGCTTGGTGTGCTCTGCAGATGGGTCCATCCGTGAGGTTATGTGCTGCTGTGACAGAACAGACTCCTCCTGAACCTGTTCTCTATGTGAGGAGGGCAGGAGCGGTGTGGTGTAGAGACAGCCAAGATGGAGGAGAGCGCTTGCAGCAGCCTGAACAGGAGGTATGGAGCTAAACGCCGAGCAGGTTCACCATGCTGTGTGTAATGTGGCAGACTGGAGCTGATACAGTCCGGTTATGCAAGAAATAATTTTGGCTGTTGTTTCTATAATTGTGTTTTTGATGTTGTTTCAAGAGAACACTCATTGTCAGTGCGAGAGCTGTGGGGATTAGGGACCCTCGAGTCAAACCGCTCCTCTCTGCGTGCTGAACTTCACCTGGGTTTATACAGAGAAATAACACTTTTTATGGGATCAGCTGGCAGAGCTGACAAAATTGGCATGCTATTGAGATCAGAGTTTGGCAATCAGTTTTGAAAATTGTATTTTTAAATCCGGTAGAGTGTTGTCACGGTTCTAACACTCTCGTTACTTAAGCTCTGCCACCTGAAGGCTGAGCACAAGAGCTGCTTAACACGGCCCTGAGAGCCTCCACACCTCGGATTTACCCGAAAACTTCTGGATACTCCAACCGGAACGTGGAGTGTCACAGGCGTTGCTATTATCGTAGCTTACAGGAGGGACATTTGATTAACATTATGTATATGCAAAAACGGTCACGTACACTGCAGGCCAGGCCAGCTGTACTTTGATAACAGCAACTTTATACTTTGGTCATACATAGATGTACCGTGGTTACAGGTATCCACATGTTCAGGTGCTGATAGGCCTCACTGGCTGCTTTGATGATTTGGGAAATTAGGAGGCCAGGATGAGAATACCTGAGCGGGGGCAGCAAGGCTCCTGCTTTGCTGCCTGTCCAGGGCTCCATCTTAATTCCTTGTTTATGCTTGGCACTATCAGAAATCTGGATTTCATTCTCCTGTGTCAGCTGGCAGCTGTCCCTCTGCTCTGAAGCAATGGTTTCACGTTGCTGTTCACTGCTGTAAATGTACGCAGACATTCTGTATTGAAACCCACTCTGCAACTACGGTAAAAACTCAGTGGGGTCAGTTTGTGATAAGCACGGTGTGGCTCAAGGAGTTGCAGACAGTGCCATCTGGGCAGCAGCTCTGGATGATCCCTGTATGTACACACAAAGTGTTTTCTGGGCTGCCCCTGCTGGGCAGCACGGGCACGATGCACTACTCTGTAGTGCTGCAGCAGCTCTGTGCTTTGGCTCCCGTTACCATCCTGGGGCTGCCAGCAGCTGCCCATGTGGACCTTTCCAGGGAGCGCCTGTCTCTGAACTTGGGGAAGAAAGCAGCTGGCGTGGGCAGCAGAAGCATTGCTGTGGTCTTGTGTTCTCCTCAGAGTGCCCTCAGACCCCTGCGGTGACCGACTGCATGGAATCTCTGATAATAAAAAGCTGAGAAGCAGCAAACCCTGCCCAGCTCCTCCCTTCAGAACCAACATGTGCCTCTGCAGAGCACTGCGAGCTGCTCTGCGCTGCTCTGGGTTTACCTGGAGGATTCTTTTATCACTGATAGCTATTCACAGAGATGTCCCCAGCTAGCATTCAGCTGGTTTGCTGCACAGAGTTAATAATACTTGAGCTCTAATTGTGATTGACACTGCTGGGTCTGGGCTGGGACCAGGGCTGATCCACAGCCCAGGACTCATGTAAGCCATCAAGTGCCCCATGGTTCAGGGGTGGCAGTGACCCGGCCGAGCAGCTCAGCTGGTCTGCACAGCCTCAGATCTGCCTTGCACCAATGGAAGTGCTGGTGGTGCAGCTGGGTGCTGACCCCATGGCTGCAGGATGCATTTAGCACCCACAGAGCTGCACCACACCTGGCCTTGGTTTGGGACAGGCAGTGGGCAGTTGGCTCTGGGGAGCAGAGATGAATGCTGCTGATTTCCACCCGCATCAATCTCTGGGTAGTACCTTTCTCTGCAAGTGCTGTGGGATCTGAGAATGCAGTGGGTGCAGGGCAGCACTGTGCCCTGACACCCGTGCACGCTGTCCCATTGGTCCCCTCGGTTGTCCCAGCTGTGGATCCCTGCTCCCACCCTGCTCAGCATCTGTGTGAGCACACAGCAATGCTCCTGGAGCTGCTGGGGGTACATCCCACGGGCAGGCCGCTGCCCCATGCCCTCCCTGGCTCTCAGCATGGCGGAAAAAAATCCCCTTCCTTTAAAACCAGGTTTTATTTTTGAAAATAATTCAAATAATAAATAACAACCTATTAACCCAGCATGCTTTAATGCTCAGAATCTTAATATAAAGACTACGGAGAGCACAAACATCACATTAAAAAAATCGCGCGCAGTTATTCATCCCGCCCGGCTCCTCTCCCCCATCGCGCACACGAGCTGTCTCTTTAATAATGCAAAGGAGCAGTAAATTTCAGGCCGGGGATGGGCATAACAAGGAGAGCTGTTTCCGCAGTGCCGGACGCGGGCGCACCTGCGCAGCATCGGCAGCTCTGCTCTGCTCCCGGGGGCAGCGCTGCAGCACCGCGATGTGTGTAGCCCCTCACTGCTGTGAGCATCCCCTCGCTGCCCCGTGCTCTCTCCTGCCCTCTCCCATCCTCACAGCCCGCAGAAATCCACACCATCCACACAGCCCTCCCTGCGAGCGAGAATTAAAGTGGGAACCGTGCGGTGGGGTTTTTCCATTTGTATTTCTTTTTGGAAGAGAAATAATTCAAATTAATCAAAGCCGTGTTTGCGTGTGGACAAACAGCAAAGTGCGTTAGGAAGGATGAGCGGGAGGATGCGCAGGCACAGCACTGCCCTCCATGCGTGTGGGGTTACGCTGAGTGCCCCTCTGCTTTTAGGGCCGCGGCGGCAGCACCTGCGGCTGTTCCTTTAAAAGAAGCTCACTGAGGCATCTGCTAAAACGAATGTTCGTTTTTTCCTAACTGAAATGTATTAAAAGCTGCACATTATGGAAATGTACGTGTGGGTTTTATATGTTCCTATCTCTGCCAGCCCCGCGCCGCCCCTCCCCCAGCCGCCAGTTCCCATCCCAAAATGAATGCAAAGAAATACTATTAGGCTGTCTGGTTATGTATTTTTTATGAGGCCATACAAGACACTGCCTGACCTCGCGCAGCTCATGTTATAACCACATTGAAGATGCTTTTCATTTGGGTTCTGCTTTTCAGCCTGGATGACCTCTATTAAATAAAAAAAAAAAAGAAAAAAATGGCCTAATATGTGACCCCTGGGAGTAGTCGCTTCAAGGATTACATTTAATTCATATGATAATATTGAAATATAATGTTTCTGTGTCTAATGTTTTGGATGTTTTTTCCTTTCTTCTTTATTTCAGGGACCCTTTGAGTCTCCTCAAAGAAATTTTCCTTTTTTTTTTTCTTTTTTCTTTTTAAAATACGTTTTGGGTGGAGGACAACTCAGCTTGGTGGTCAGGTCCTTAAAATCCCCTTCCTCCCCTGGCAGCCGGGCTGAGCACAAAAGGCCGCCTTCCCCGCTCCTTTTGAAGAAGAGAAACAAAGGCAGAGAAATTATTTTTTATACGGAGCGTGTCTGCCCCGATCTCGTCAGAGCAGGGCAGCGCCCTTTGTGTG
>VXAB01007717.1:233172-246980 GCA_013399175.1 Odontophorus gujanensis
CGCTGATTGCGGGTTCGCGCCGCTCCGAGTGGGAAATTTAAATGTTAAACGCGCGGCGCTCGGCGCGGGGCCGCGATCCCCCGCAGCTGCTCCGTGCGCTCAGCGGTGCCGGGCGGGCTCCGTGGCCGCGTGAGCGGAGGGATCGGAGCGCGGGGCCGCGGGAGGAACGATGCGAAAGGCGGTTTTGTTATTAAAGGAAAATCCTCCGTTGGAGGGACGCTTTAGGGACGCGCAGCGGGAGGAACTGCGCTTCACCCTTTGCCTTTGGCTTTCCCCACCTTTTAATAAGGACGGAGCGCCCGAACAAAGCGGCGCGGGGATGACGCCGGGCTGAGCCCGGGGCGTGCGGAGGGCTGAGGGCCCTCGGGTGACATCACGGCCCTAATTGCGAGATCCGGCGGACGAAACTTTCGGATGGCTGTTGGTGCTGCCTGGGGTCCGCGTGGCAGCGTGCTTTGCCCACGGCTGCGAGTGACCGCTTCCACGTCTGCACAGCATCACTGCCGCTAATTCACTGCGGAAAGGAAGGCAAAGCAACTCGATTAGTGTTCCTTGGGTACTACCAGGAACTTTAAAAGGATCTGCTAATGGGTTAGCTCTGTTTGCTAGATGAATAAATAAACAGGGAACCCCTGATTCTTGCAAGGGGTGCGGTGGGAAGGAGCGGGTGAAACAGCTCCAGCGACCAGCTGGTAGCACTGTGCTGAAGCTGCCCAGTATGCCAGGGGATGGCACAGCTGGAGGAAAAGGCATGAGCCCCATGGGGAGAGGTGCAGTGTGACCCCGACACAGCAGTGTGCAGGACAGACACACCGGTTTCCTAAACTGACAACCAGCCCACAGCCTCATTTTGTGCCACAGAAACGCCACGTGTCCCTCAAGCCCTCATTCAGAAGTCCCCTCCTCTAAGAGGTGCTGCTGGCAGTTTAGTTTTCCCCTTACCTGCGGCACGTGTGGCCTGGGCCCATCCCAGCAGCATGGTGGCAGCGGTGGTCGTGCCCGGGGCTGTGGCAGAGGGCCCCAGGCTGGGATGGCTGGGAGCTGTGCTGGGGTGCAGGGCTGGGGGTGGGGAGTGGGGCTGCATGGTTCCCCCGCCCGGAGCCCCCGGGTGTGCGTGGCCTCCACCACCATCAGAGAAGCATCTGCTGCCCATGGCTGCGCTGGGGAGCGTGCGGCTCCTGCTCCCCGGGTCCTCTGTGCCAATAAAGAAGAAAGGCAGGGATGAGGATTGTTGCTATTGATCTGCCCAAGGGGATCATTAGGCATCAGTATCAATCTACAAATCAGTGGGCCTGTGTTACTTGCTTGGGCAGTCATTGCCAATTTGTTCCTATTAGATGGCCGAGCCCGGAGGTGTTTGATGAGCAGATTGGGTCTTTATCTCGGCGCTGGCGAGCGCGGGCTGCAGGCAGGCAGGGCAGCTCCGAGGAGCGCCGTGCTTGTTTGTGTGCTGCCGCTGGAGCCCGGCGGCCTTTTACTGCGCCGTAAAGAATTCTGTACGGGCCGAGCACGTTTCTGGTTTATATACAGGTTTTCATATCATTGTATTAAACATATGGAGAGTCAGGGAGAAACTATTTTAGAATAATCCACTCTGTTTTATTTGGTATGTTTACCAGCAGCACTCTATAAAAATCCATATTCATGCCAGATTCTTTGTTGTCCTCCTGGGTCAGACGGAGCGGGGGAGCGCAGACGCTGTCCCTTTGCTGTCCCGGACAGGGGATTTCTCTGGGTGCTGTCAGTGGGGCGACCATTCCTGCAATACTTTCCCCCATGATTGAATTAAATAAACCCAAAATGAAAGCTCGCTGCTGATATTTTATTTGAAAGCATTATTTACATTTATATTCTGTGACAGCAGTCCTGGCTGCTCGTATATATCAGTTGGACAGTGATCCTTTTTGAGGACGGCTGCACCGAGCTGCTCACAGCAGTCTCTCTCCTCTGAATATTATCTTTATTTTCATTTATTTTTTTTTCTCATATTATGCAAAATGAATAAACAACAAAATTGTACAATTATCGAAGAGCATAATTGAATGGCAGAGATGGATTAAACTAACTCGGACGAATGATGTGATGTGACAGCAGTGCCTCGTTATTTAATGCGAGCCGTGCTCCCCGCGTTGCGTTGCGCTCCGACACGAGCGCCGTGCTGCTGAGCATCTGTCCGGCCCTTAAACGCCATCGATGCTCCGTTATTGGATTTCTGATCTCCAGGTTTTGTCCGGGGGTTTGGCAGACTGTATGAGTGTTTATAATTTCTAATGTGTTTAATCTGTAATTACCTGTGACTGTCAAATCACTTTCTCAGTCCTCGGTCTGGAAAAATTGAAAATACAGAAACGTGTGCTTCTGAATAACCCAAAGTGTTGGTCATATCCTTCATATACAAATATACGTGCAGTAAGAGCAACTGTACATCCTTATTCTGTTTGAAGGTGGAGAAGGGTTTTAATCCCGCAGATGCGCTGCAATCACAATACATTATCTAAATCCAAGTTTCTTTGAGGACTTTTTGGATATATGTCAGCATTTCAATAGAGATAAAATAGTGTATGTTTTAGGCTACTGCGCGCCTGATTATTGCTGCCTGATTAGTATTTGATCAGATCCCATCCTTTTATTTTCCTGAGCCGATTCAGCTCCTGCACAGCAGAGCAGAGTCGCCTCATTCCGCCTGACAAGTGTTGTGCTGCGCAGCGCTCCATCACGTCCATGTAAACATCCATCTGCTCGCGGTATGGGCTCTGCAAGCAGAACAGTTTTAATTTATCATAAACTTCATATAACTCATTAGCTTTCATCTTTACGCCGCGTGTATAGAAATGAATTTGGAGTGTACTCAGAGGGGTTTTTCTGAGGAGTTCGCTGTACAAATATTTATGGACTTCTCCCTTTGTAGTGCAGGCTGCGGTGGAGCAGCTCTGCGATCGGCAGCGGCTTTGGCTGCGGGAGAGGCTTTGCCAAAAGCCGTTGTTTATTTTCTGCGTGGCGCTTTGTATTGAAATTTGTTTTGCTGCTATGTGTAAAAATCCACGGCTCTCCTGGGAGGAGATGAGGGCTTTCCTGCACTCGGTAAAAGGGGGAAAAAGCCTCCCAGAAAATTCAGCGTGAGCCTGCATGTGTGTGGGAGCACAACTTTATAGTCAGGCACACTCCGGCTGCTTTCTGCTGCGCTCATTCAGAAAACACATATATGGAGATTTTATTGTGGTTTTTGTTTTAAGGACAATAATTTGTCTCCGAGTTCCCCTTGTTTATGTTTCTGTCTATATCTCTTCCCTCTCCCGTGTTTTATTTAGGAAGGCTTCATCTGTGAGATTTCCCCGCAAAACAATTGATACATTCTCGGCACGCCGTGCGAGGGAAAAAAAGCCCTTAGATTAATGGTCAGTGTCTCATACACACAAATTTGTGTTACGATACTACAGAGAAGCTGCGAATTACTGACAAGATCTAGAATAATTCCTAATGCTGTCGAAGGCTTCATTTTCTCCTCCGCATGATGGATGAGGCATAAGAAGTGCTTTCTGAGATCGTTAATGTGCATCATTCTGTTAAGTGTTATTAAAGTCCGTCTGTCTTAGGGAGCAGAAACAATATCTTATCCCTTATTTTCCTCTCTCCCTGCTCAACTCCAGCTGCAGATCCTCCTGGTACTGACGTGGCCTTTTGTTGGTGCCCTCCTTTTAAGGACCAGTTTATACCACTGTGTTTAGGTTGGTTTGAGAATGGTATTTTCCCTTTTCATCAAAATACTGGTTCATCTCATGGGAAGGAACACGTAGTTTCAAGATTATGCTATCTGTAACGTGTAGATAATAGGAAGGCCGGTGAGCATCTACAGTGAATGTTGTGCCTGAGGTTGGGGAATGGACCCCTTTGGAGCTGTGCCTGCACTGGGGCAGCGTGGCCCTGCGGTGCTGCCCGTGGCAGCTGGAAGTGCCCTAAGAATGGGAAGGGACAGAAGTGAGCAGAGCCATTTCCTTCCCGTGCAGTGACACCTGGGAGCGCGTGGGACGGCGGTGCCGGCCCAGGTGGAGCCCATTAACCAAAGCCAGCTCAGCCAAACAGAAGAATTCACTTTAAAGGTTTCTAACCTTTCTTAAGAGCCAATTTTTCCCGAAGCCCTGTGATAATAAAATATGCTATAATTTATAGAGCGCTTTCCGTGCGTACACATTCCTCTTTGTTCTTTTTTTTATTTGGGACAGTCTGATAAAACGTACCCAACAAATGGGATGGTAATGAAGACAAAGCAAGACGCAGAGGATCGCAGAGGGTCGCAGAGCTGTTTGGAAATGCAGCATTCCTCCTAGGAGAGATTCAGGCAGAGCTGGAGAGCCCCACTTCTGCACTTTGAATAGAATTACAGAAGTGTGATGCACAGCTGGGAAAGGCTCAGTCGTCCGCAGCACAGCTAGTTTTTGAGTATTTAATTTTATATTTGAATAATTCTCCAGATCAGGCTGTAATCATGAATGTCATATGAAAAGAGTTTTTTCATAGATTACATTATTTCACAGATGTGCAAATACTTCTGCGAAAAAAATTACATTGATCAGTTTTTAATACCCCCCTGTCTCACCCTTCAGTCAAAAGGAAAAATAGCTCTTTTCCCATCTTTGTCTTCAGAAAGGTGCTAGATTGTAAACATCTGAAGGAAATGAAAGGGGGTTGGCCAGTCCACCCCAAATTCTTTCCAGATTTCCATTCCTTTCACCGGCAGCCTTCTGTTCTCAGAAGAGAGGGAGGAACAGCAAAAGAAAGAGAGAGAAGATGTCTCTGTTTCTTATTAAAATTTAAAGTGAACAGCATTGCTGGATGTCACTAATTCCCAACCTGCTGCCTCGCAGGGGATGGCTGGAGCACGCCGGGCACTCGGGCCCGCAGGAGGCAGCGGGGTGCGAGCCACAGCCCGCCCTGGCCGTGCCAGCAAGTGCTGCATTCGTTAGGTCTTCTCCATCACAGTGGGCAAAGCCGTGTTTGTTCTCCTCATGGCACAGTGGCTGTGCTGTGCCTGCTCCCAGCAGCACGGTCCGGGCGTGCAGCAGGTGCTGTGCTGAGCACTGCGGCCTCAGAGCAGCGCTGACCTGGGAGCTCTGTTCACTGGATGCTGCAAGCATTGGCCGGGGCACCGTGACCGTGCAAAGGGGAACCTGCTTATGTTGCATGTGGTGGTGCATGGTGTGCCACAGTGTTTAATTCGGGATGACAGTTAACATAGGTGCGTACTGCAAAGCTTTCCCATCCAGAATAAGGCTTAGTTACAATTTTAAGACAGTGAAGGCTAAAAATAACATGATGAGAAGTCAAACAAGGCATTGTACCCCGGCAGTTGGGCCCTACGGCCGAGTCATGCACTTATGTTTTTTTGGGAAATTTAAGTACCAGATGCACTCGAAGAAAGCAACCTAAACATCAGAGTGGTGTAACAATATGCGCGCCCTGATCACAGTGCTATGGAAACTGCTCCGCAAAAATGTGGAACGAAAGCTGTTACTGTACGTGTGGTTCATGTATTGTAACAGCTGTGACAGCCCGGTGCAGTTCAACACTTGTTCAATTACAAGAAAATACTCTGAAGGAAGCTTGATTTAAATAAGATTTGTAGCAATCATCTCTCAAATTTACAAAATAAACCCGGGACCAACAGTATCCCCCAGCGCTGCGCCCCTGCTCGGCGCCTGGGCTGACTCCGGGCGCTGGAAGCGTTCCTTCCCCCTCTCTCCGGCTCCAAAAGCATTTTTCAGGGCTTATGTTACAGTTATTTGCAGATTATTTTGGGTCTGTGTTCTTTTATATCCACTTAGCAACTCGCAGGGAATATTTCGGGGCAGACCCTGCTTTGCACAGCTCCTTTTTGGGGAGCGGGAGGGGGCTGCGGTGGGTTTAAACACGGTGTGTGTTTATTATTTATGACAGATGGCTTTCGGTTTATGCAAGGCAGCCCATATAGACCCCAGCACGGGGACAGTGTTGGGGGATTTGGACACGTGTCATTAGGCACTTTCCTTTAACCAAATGCAAGGAATACAGCGAATTTATTTTTCTACGTGACCTGTGGAAGAAACATGGCCAATGGATATTAAACGTAATAGGTCTTAGAGGGAACAGTTGCATTTTAGTTTAACTTCTCTGATCTGTTACCAATTGTATTGATTCTCAAGGTTTTGAGTACACTTACAATTAAAATCATCATGTCGCATAAATTTTGGTTATTTACTGTAGCTGTGAGTATCATGAAATGACCTTTTTCTGGCTTCATAAAATCAGTGACTTAATATAATTTAGGATCTGAGAGCATAAGTTCCTCGATTCATTTATCATTTTATCCTGAAATTTGTTTAGTCTAGATAGAAGTCCTACTCGGCTTTTCCCCACAGCGAAATGTGCTTTGTGCGCTGGAAACCAGGAGACCTTTGTGCCTTTTCTTTTTCTTTTATGCTTGACCAAAAATAGACATTATAGACTTCTCTGCAAAAGCCCAGACCTTATAAATAAGGGCTGTTGACCAGCTCTGAAGGCAGCTCCACAGCGAAGACAGCGTCTGACCTATATTAGTAATTTTTCAGAATAGAAGCGTGTGTTAATAGGAAAGTCGTGGTAGGTTTTGTCTGTGTCCTGGGCAACTTCTTTATGAACGTAGTTAAATACATTGTTTTAATAGCTTGAAGGGGAATTAAGTTCTGGACTGTTATATAAAGAATGTTTATAAATATATAGAGGGAGGTTGTAGACAGCTGAAAGCAGGAGGCTATATAGCCATTTATTTTTAAATTTCTGCTGTAGTCGGTATGAATGATTTCAAATGGGATCCGAGATTCTCCAGGCTGAAGCTCTCATCTTCTGAGGAATTTCAGTTACCTGGAGTAAAATGTTGCCTTAGAAATTATTGACGTAATGGTCCCCTTGGGAACTCCATAGCAGTCAAAGCGAAATCCAACAATAAATCCAGGGGCCACCTGGATAAGTACCATTAGAGGCTTTTTTAGTGGAAAAAAAAAACTCTTTAAAAGCTTAATTCTTCCTAAATGTAAAGTTCGGTGATCATGTTTCTGTATAACTTTCACAGTTAGGTGTTTTTCTTGCCTTTGTTTAAATAGCTTTTTAAGCATCTTTGACAGCAAAAATATTGTGCTTTCCACTGATGACATCCCTAATTTACCCCTGCTTTCACTGAAATGGGGTCAGTGTGGGTTTTCGAGCATAGCCAACTCGGCAGCACTAATAACTCAGGTAACTCCGCGATGGACAGGGGAAGTGAACGGCATGATAGCCCATAGAGAGCTGTGCATGTTGCTGAGCGAGGGAATTGTTGTAAATAAGACCTTGCCATGTGTTACTGCTGCGTGGGGGCTCTGTGTGGACACCTCCTCCTGACCCTGTCCCTTCCTGGGGCCGCAGCTCTGCCTCGTGCCTGCCGAAAGCAGTGTGCTCGAGCCGTGCTCCTTACACAGAAATCCCGTGGAAGTGAATTGAGTTTTGAGCAGAAGTTGGAGGTAGAACGTGCCTGAAAAAATGAAAAGAGCAAAATTGATAGACTTAACAGCTGGTAGACTTTGGCAACTGAAAGATGGCAAAAGGTTACACCACTTAGAACCATTATTTTGCTCTCTCGCTGCTGTAAATCAGGATTAATTTCGTTGAACTCAGCTGTATTGAAATGGTATAAACAAGATAAGAAGTAGACCCCAACGTGTGTGTTTCTGGAGGGCTGGTTAAGCTCCACGTGCAGCAGAACAGCAGAGCTGCTCCGGGATGGTCCTCGTGGCACAGAGCCCCGCTGTGACCCCGCGCCACTGACCTGCTCATCGGGGATTATTTATGTATGCTTGTTGCCACGAAAAAAACCAACAAAGACCTTCCGTGACCGTCGTGGTCTCTAATGTATACAAGTGGGCTGGCGAAATAGCTCTGCTTTGAAAGCTTAATGTAGAAGTATCAAAGAATTTTCATGTAGATGTGACAAACTGAACGGTTTCCAGAGTGTTCGTCTGCTCTGCAGCTCATCCATTATGTGAATGAGATGTGAAAATAGTTTCTTGTTTCTTTGAGATATCGGCGGACCGCACAGGCAGCGTCACTCGAAGCTGCCGGGGCCGGTTCGGGTGGACTCATTCCGAATGAGCGAGGATGTGTGGTCCGTGGCAGTGAGGGCGAAATCCCACGCTGTGTGTGGGGCAGCACGGCCGTGCACGGCTGCAGGAGAGCTCTCCTTTTGTTTTCTTCAAACGTACACGAAAGCAGTTTGAAGCCATTATTTGCACGTGCACTTGGTTGATGTGATTACACGTTTGTAATGGTGATTTTATTCGTTCCGTATTATCTCCCACTTTTCCGCTGACCTCTGGTTCTCTGTTGGGCTGAGTGACGCCGCGGGTTTGTGTGAGCGCTGCCTGCCCCTCTCCGCTGTGATACGTGTGTGCACACACATACATATGTATACAGGAAAACAATAGATCGTGGTGGCTCCCGTTTCTCCAGAATTCCAAATCGTATCTTCAGTGTGGAAAAAAAAACCATCTGGCTTTAAATTAAAAACGTTGAGGAATAACCCCCCACGCCACTGTAAGTTTTATGGCAGTGTTACTCCTTGCTGTAATTTTGTAAAGGGAAAAGGAGACAAGAAACAAATGCTTTAATTTTCTGTGAATGATGCTTAACATTGGCTGTCTGCTGTGATCTCCACCTCTGCATCCATGTCCAGCGGCAGCGATGCTGCAGACCACATCAAAAAGAGCATTTTGATTTTTATTGAAATGTATGTAAAAGCAGATCCCGTGTCAGCGTGTCGCTGTGCACGGGGCCGTGTTGCAGGCAGACCTTGCTGGTGTTCAGGATTGTGCTGAATTTGTCACGTTCTCCATCGATACACAATTCAAAATTTTAAGTAGTTTTGCTCTGTGTTTTTCCACGGGCTCCCAATTCTAAACAGTCTCTGCTGTTCATATATAATGAAGGACAGTTTCAGGCAGTCCCAAGCAGTTATTTACACTGGTTTTTATCTTGAAAATGAGCTTTGTGATATCTTGTCCTTTTGGTTTATTTACCTTATCATTCTCTTATCTCCCAGATCCCTTTTTTTTGCAATTGCATTTATTCTAAAATGGCAGTTTTTTACTCTTAGTGTAATTCTGTTGTTCAGACAAGGTTTATTTGGTGTGAGTCTAAAAGAACTGGTTTCGATGTTCCCCCCGAACCACTTTTATGCAGTAATACATGCAATCAAATGTAGGAGCCGTCACTGATATTAGGGGAGATGTTTTGTCTACAAAGACCCGGGAAGAAAATGTATCCTGATGGAAACCCTATTTACATTGGAAACACAGAACTCTCATTAGGAATTGCTGACTCCGATGGACTGAGCTGTGGGGACAGAGTTCAGTGTGGCCCGGGAGCGCCCGGCCCTTGTGACCCCGTGTATTTGACAGCGAGGGGACACCAGAGCTCATCCAACCCAGCCACAAATCCAGTGTTCTCTGCCCCCGTGTTGGGAACAGGCTCACATCGTTCCCATTCCTTGCAGTGAGCAGGGAGTGATCCGCGCTGCGGGCGTAGGCTGAAACTCTTTCAGAAACAATTTTTATTTATAGGCCACCACTGTTCTGGAAGCTTTTGTGTGTCCTTGAGGAGAACGCTGCAGGACCGGAGGTGGTGGTGGGTGGGCAGAGGAGCAGCCCTGGCACAGGGAGCGGGCACTGTCCTGCAGGGCTGAGCTGGGGCTGCTCTCACCGTGTGCTGCCTCGAGGCAATGGCAGATTCTCCCCTCTTGTTGCTCCATACCTGGTGTGCTGTGTTGGTGCATGCTCAGGAGGCCGTGTGCCCTATGTGAGCATCTGCTGCTGCACAGTGAGCCCTGGGGTGGGCTCCAAAATGCAGATGATAAGACAGGAGATGAAAGGCACTGACGTGATTTAGGAGCGTGGGAGCTCCCTGGCTTCGGTGGGTGTGAGCTGTGTCAGTGCTGCTGGGACTGGGCAGCACTCCGCTGCTGATGAGCTCAGCCCAGCTCCTCTCCCTGTGCTGGATCTGTCCGGGCTGCATCTTCCTGCCCTGCACAGCCCCAGGCAGGGCCTGCATCCCACCCACCCGTCCTGGTGGGATCTCCTGGCACTGCTGAGGACAGAGCTGGGCAGGCTCTGGTTGGGGATGGAGAGCGCCAGAGGAGATGGCAGAAGTGGCACACAATGAGCTATAAAAGGATCTGATGTTTCAGTGGCAATTTTTGTGCTCTCTGTTCGGTGCTGAATGTTGGACTGGGTTTTTTTCCAGTTAATTTTCAGCTGTTTGAAACACAAGCTGTTCTGGCAGGATTTTGCCTTCGCTCTCCCAGTAGATGGCAATGCAGTCTGTGCAGCGAGAGTCGCTAACCTGTCAGGCGCTGCTGCATTTTTCCAGGGTATTTTCCTCTTTTTTTTTTTTTCCTTCATCATTAAATACCAACTGACGGTTATAAATAAGAATGCTGCTTTTTCTCCTTACTCGTTCTGGAAGGACCTGATTTCTTCTCGTGCTTTCCTCTAGCCTGGTTAAATGTCCCTTTCAGATGTGGGATGACATTGTGATTCAGCTCAACCACACATATATGGAAATACAGTGAACTTCCAAAACACGAGCTGCCTTTTGTCTTATGGCAGTGTGCTTCCCAGCACAGCTCCTCACGCTTCCACCTATGGGCCACGTTCAAAATTCAGTTTATTTTGGAGATTTCGTCATTTGGAAAGTTGTTTTTGGTGACAGCGTCCCTAAAACTTCACACGCGTTCCCATTAAAATTATCTTCCTCGAGGACTGTGAGTCAATGAGCTGAACTTTCACCAAAACGTAGCAGTGGTTGCCAAAAGAAAGCAGTCCAGTATTAATTGTGCACGTGGCTGGTGACACCAGCGTGGCTCTGAGATGTGGGATCTGGCAGGGCAGGGCAGTGCAGGGGGTATGGGGGAGGGTGGATACTCCAGCATTTATATTTCTGCCTCAAATATTTGTGTTTGTTTTTCACGGGCTTTGTTAATTCCTCAGGGAGCCATCAATGCAGCCGAAATAACACGAGATCTGATGTTGTCCTGGTATTTCAGTATTTCAGCTCCTAGCTGGAGATGCCAGGAGAACAGCAGATCTCGCGTTATTTTGGCCCGGTAAATAGCTCCCCGGGGAATTTGTAAAAAGCCCATAAAATACATAAACACAAATATGGAGATCTCCAGGCTCCCGCAGAACCTGCATGGCCGTGCATCTGCGGAGCACTTCCATCCGCAGTTCGCTCACCTCCGTGCTGCTCTTTGTCAGTGAAGGAAACCACTTCTTTCTCTCTAAAAGTGACACGAGCGCTCCGGACCCGCGCAGGGAACGGTGCTGACGGAGGAGCAGTGCTGCATTGCTCCCACACACACAATGTTTTTCCTAATCTGCTCTTTCTAATACGTCTGTTTCATTTCGGGAATCATATTCACAATACATATATTTTTAATTTTTTGCTTCGAATATAGTATCCATTGTATATTTTTAGTGGGAGCTGGTTAATTGTTTAATCAAGTAAATGGTTTCTTTGCCTCTTAGCTAAAACGAGATAACATCCCGGTGTTGGGATTAAGTTTTCATCTGTATCAGCTGGCTTAAAAATACTGAACTTGATTCCTTTTGAATTAACTGAGTCTTATTTTATTTTTTCTCAATATCACCTATCACCATAGTAACCACGAGCTGTCAGTTCCGTTTCTGACATTTTTCTCATTTGGTAAGATTTCAGAATTGCCATCCTCCCTGCCAACATGTCACGAGCAAGGGGAAAAAAAATTGCATGAAAAATCTAATGGGTGTCTGGTCTGATTGTCCTCACTCGTGGCAGGAAAGACAAAAACTGATGAATTGTGAAATGTATTCAGAGGGATTCAAGGAAAGCAAGTGTCGCGGACCCCCTCCTCGCCAACACCTCCTCGTTTTCGTCTTGTTATGCTTGATGCGCCGTACATGCTGCCCTGACACCGGGGGTTGTAGAAATTTAAGATTAACAGTCGTTACATTCACCTCGCTGATCCCCGTCCCTTACAGTCGTCATTAAAAATAAAGTTGTGGAGCTCGTGGTTAGCGCCGCTTCCATTGTAACACCTTCACATTTGCAACAAAACACTGCCATGTCAGCAGACAGTCCTGCCTTTCTGTGCCCGGCTGCTGTATTTTAGGTGCCTTTAAAAGGAGCCACTGAACAGGGCAGTAAGTACTGAAAGGAAAAGAAAATTCGGGGTCTCTCACTGGGCTGCTTCTGTATGAACGTGGAAAAGGATGGTCAGTAGCAGCACCGTGCTTTTCATTTCTTGAATTGTTTTAACAGCAGAAAAAAAGGTAAATTTAAGAAGAAATGGAATTGTGCTCAGCAAGCAATACGAGTGCTTTCTGAATGAAAAACAATAGCAGTGAGACAGCCGAGTGCTGCTGTGGCAGAGCGAGCAGGACGGAATGGTGCTTGTTTACTGGAGGTAAAGCAAACAAAATCTGTGGAAGAAATGCAGAGTTGGAATTTTAGGGCAGCGTTTTGTCCCCGTGCACACACAGAGCCGCGCGGGCAGCGCGTTGGATCCCGTAGGTATAAAACAAAAATAGCCCTCTGTCACATCCGTCTGTGTGTGTGCGGGGAGCGCCTCGGACGTGCGTTCCGAGGGCTGCTTTGGGGCTCCATCAATCTGCTCTTTCTGACCGTCTCTGAATTCAGGCTCAGCAGCGGGAACTCATTTCAGAAACATAAAACTGATTTGATAAGCAGCTGCAGCGCTCCGTTCCCTTTTACTAACGGGTGGACAACCCCGTGATTTTCAGAGCTCAGCTCAGAGCCGTTCGTGCTTCAGATTTCACATTCGGTGGCTCCAGCACCTCAACAAACGGGCACAACTGAATGAGAATAATTGGAACAATACTGCGGCGTTGCAGCCGCTCGGGCACGTTTGTAGGAATTTTTATTTGTAAGTGCAGACCCTCAGTGACCCTACTTTCATATGGAAGAGGAATAACAACACAGAGCATGTAGCTATTTCCAAGGAAAAATGCATTCACGTTATGAAATCCAAACCTGCTCATTTGCACGTGCGTTTTCCTCTGCAAAATTGCACGTTAAGCTTTTCAGAGTCGGTATTTTTGATTTTGGAGCTGTGGCTGAGAAGCGCCGTCCGAGCAGCACTGGGGGTGAGCTCAGCACGGGGCCGTGGCTGCTCTGACAGCAGTGCTGGGCTCTGTGAGCTGCTGCTGCGGCTCCAGCAAATGCTTCTCCTGCTCCAACTTCTTTCTGATCAGACATTTCAGACGCACATCATGCTTAAACCTTTCCTCGTTGTTGGAATAAAAAATCCTTAGAAACAACTTGAAAATGGTCGAATTTTGCTTCAGATTTCAGACATGTATTTTGTGAACTGTATTTTAAAATAGTGATATAAATGGAGCTCGTGAAATAAACGGGGTGGGAAAGTGTGACTCCTTTAATGACAAATAACATTGCTTTATATAATATTTGAGAAGAAACGGTGTAAACAAAACGCACCTGAACGTCTGCGTGGTTTGTAAGATTTATAACAATAATCAGCAGAGCACTGCGGCGTTGTTTGCACCTTGCGTGCCCTAAAGCCATGGGATCGCTCGGTTAATTGTATAAATTCCACGCACTATGGAAAATCCTGATGTATCATTTATATTCAGCTATGTCAGGTATATAAATATTAAAATATATTGGCCAAAAATGGCTGATTATCCCTCAAACATTTCATGATAAATCTTATCTTTTTATGGTGCTGAGGGTGGGGACTGGGGGGGGGGGGG
>VXAB01007717.1:246987-300776 GCA_013399175.1 Odontophorus gujanensis
GGGGGGTGCAGCCTGAATATTTCATGTTATTTGGAAATATTCTTTAAACAACCCAGATATATTATTAATGTTTTAGAACCGCTTTAAAAATCCTGCAGCTCGGTTCGCTTTATAGGATGAAGCGGTTCAGTACCTGAAGAAAAAGTGAATTTCTATGCAAAATGCAGCAGTGGAGGGGATGCAGCTCTTTAATCAGCACGTGAGGCTGCGGTTGGAGGAGGCTCCGTGCTGTGTCCCCGTGTCAATCCGTGGTGACAGTCTGTGCTACGTGGTCCCCCTCGGTGGGCAGCGCTGCCTCGGCGCGGTGGCACCAAAGCCTTGGTGTGCAATGCAGCAGGATTTGTTCTCTGCCTGTGCCCTTAGCTGGGAACCACACTGCTGTCCGTGCTCGGGGCGCTGCTGCATGGGCACTGACGCGGTGTTTCTGGGCACAGTCTTTGGGCAAAAAATGGTTTTTAAATTTCAGATGTGCACGTGTTGCTGTGCGTTCAGCACTCAGCATCCGACCCACACGTGTGCTGTGGAACAACGTGGGTGCACGGCCAAGGAAATCCTGTTCTGTGTATTTTGTGCTAGTAACACGCGTGTTTAAATGAATAAGTAAAAGGGGAGTTGGCAGCAGCCGTGCCCAGAGAGGAGGAGATGTCGGAGCGGGTCCTGCTCGGGCTGGGAGGAACGAAACGAAGCGGTGACGAGCACTGACAGGGAGGCTTGGGGTGTGCGAGATGCTCTGGTCGTTTGATTCTTAGAACTCAGTCGGGGTTAAATTGGAATCCAGACATCAAAGAATTCTTCCACCAGACCCAAATTTTGTCCGTATAATTTTTTTCTTACAGTTGTCATGATTTTACCTAATTTCACAGTGCAAAATTTTTTGCTGTTTGAAGTATTTCCCTAAACATACCTATAATCTAGCAGTGGGATATATTCCTTACACGCAGTGCGTTTCTCTGATGGCCGCAGACAGGCGGCTGCGTGCCCGCGGATGGAGGAAACCCTTCGGCTCGACGGAGGCTCTGCGCACCCCGCATGTGCCGCACACCACCGTAAGCCTTAAATTCTAAGGGAGGGGAAGGCCAGGCGCTCTAAATAGCAGCGCCCTTCTTTCTTTCTTTCTTCCTTCCTTCCTTCCTTTTTCCTTTCTTTCTTTCTTTCTTCCTTCCTTCCTTCCTTCCTTTTTCCTTTCTTTCTCTCTTTCTTTTCTTTTTTTTCTTTTTGCCCCCGACTGTTGTGTCTGAATCGCTGGAAGCACGCGGTGCTGCAGAGTTGGTGGGTTTGCAGATTTCTGTGATTTTTATCTGAAGGTCAGGGCTGGGGAAATACATCAGGTTGCGATTTGGGATGTTTGCCATTTGCCATTTAGCCTCGCTCCTTCTTATCAGATCGCTTTGGAGCACGGGCCCAATAAAGCAGGGAGCTGTTAGGGAAAGGAGGAATAAATATCGTTCTGCTTTTACGGAGTCTCCTCATGTTACACAGCAGGCAACGTCCAGTGTGTTTCTTTAAGTTCTCCTTCTTGCTTTCAAATTGTTGTGGTAGGTATTAAAAATAAACGGTGGCTGTTTAGAACTGCTCCAGCTATTTGCATACATTCATACAGGCGTTAATTTTTTTAAAGGAAAAAAATATTTATTTTTCCACCTTTGGAAAAAAAAAAAAAAAAGATAGAAAAAGTTGTAGGTAGAATGTGCCAGAAGGAAAGGAGAGGTGGCGGAGCACAACATGCCACGTGGGGATCCCTCTGCTGCCCTGTGCCCGGCCTCGGCCACCGTGCAGCACCACAAGGGGATACCTGCACCCACAGCACTGCTTCTTCGGTCACAGCAGCAGTGCTGGTTACAGCACACAGCTATGAGGGCAGTGCCCATGTGGGGATGGTGTGCTCCTGCACGTGGGCACAGCAGACGCCCACAGCCCCTTGGGTGGGCAGTGCCTTCGGGTGGTGCGATGCCCACCGCGTGGTGCCCGTACCATACTGCCCATACCATCCCGCCATGTGATGCCCGCAGTTGGATGCCCGTGGCTCTGTGCCTGCAGTTGGATGCCTGCAGCGTGCTGCCCCAGGGCTGATGCCCGCAGCGCTGATCCCGTGGCACAGCCAGCAGCCCCAGCCCGCAGGTGGCTGTGATGGGTGCTGCCCTCAGCATGAGGCCTGCAGCTGCGGTCACAGCACGTCCCGTTGCCTTGTGGCTCAGCCCGTCCAGCACACGGAGTTTATTTCTCCCTCTGACCCACTGGGGGGAGGGAGGGGGCTGACGGCCACCGCCATCTCTGCACAAACATCATTTGGTTATTTTTAATATTTTTAGAGGAAAGCACTTTACCTCTGCGCCGATACCTTCTTGTATTTTATTATTTTGTTGCTAATTTACTTAACCATTAGCAAATTAAGGTGGATTACTGCTTGGATGCACTAAAAGCACCAAGGAGTTGTGGTCCTTGTGGCTATTTCGGGCAATGTCATAAGCACACTCTTTTTTTTATTGTCCTCCCAGGGAGCAGAATTTGAACTTAATATTCCATGAAATAAGCCATTGTAATCACGTTGGGTTAATAGAAGAAGTAAAATTGCCTCTCCTCTCACAAGACATTAGAGCAAGGCTGCATTATTAAAGTTTTCTTGCGGACAGGCGGTTTAAAATATATCCTCGGTGGCTGACGCAAGTCTTTTCAGTGGGGATGACAGCTTTTCAGATCTTAATAGGCTGTTCATTTCTGGCCTACGAGTTTTCAGCATTTCTTCTTTTCAAGCCGGGCTGTGACATGATGGCTAAAAACTGACATAAAGAAGTGCCATGTACTGTGAAAACCTTTATTCGCTAAGAGGCTCCATGTAAATTGGTGTCAATAAGCAAACAATTAGAACTTTAAAAAATTGGTGGTTTAAATCCCTTTTCTCCTTAATCGTTTGACCTAAAAATCTCTCCTTTATTTTTCCCTTCCTTGGATGCGGTGCATATAAAACAGTGACAAAGTGTTTGGCAAGTTAAAGTGGATCAGATCTTTGTTCCCTATGGGCAGACGGCCCTCGGCCCCGTGGGTTTGTCACAGGGACTTTTCCCTCGGATGTGAGATCTGCGGACAGCTGAGCCCAGGTGAGCGGTGCTGGGGGATGCAGTGCTGGGTTCCCCACCCGTTCCCGTTGTTGCCCTCTCACAGATCTCCCCGTGTGCCTTTGGGAGCACCGCCTCCAGCCCAGCCCTCCTGGGAGCTGTGCTAACACCACAAAATGTGGTGTTGCTGTTGGTGTTTTCTGGAGATCGTTTACTTGAATGATTCGCAGGGAAGATTTTCTTTTTCTGTGTCATTAAATGAAGAAACACAGCAATGCTCAACGCTTCTCCTCCCATATTGCTTCGCGCAGAAAAAAAAATGTCCGCAAGAGCTTTTTGTCTCTCTTTTAATTTATGATTTCTTCTTTTCCTTTTATAACTCCGCTCCTTTTTCTCTCTCGCTCCTCTTTATGCATCCTGCCTTCATCTGAACAAGGAGATGAATAGCGCGCGGCCGGCTGCGGGGCTGGCTGCAGGCACTGCTTTGTTGGCGGTGCCCCGGGCCCCACTGCTGCCGGCTCACCTCGCTCCGTGCCCGCGGTCGGGGAGCACCGCTGTGCCCACGTGGAGACAGGGTGTCCCCACGTGGCATTTTGATGTCCCCACGTGGCTGCTCAGTGTCCCATGTGACAGCTGGGGGTCCCCACGTGCAGCTCGGGCTGCTGCTGGGGCTGTGGGTGCATGAGTTGTGCTCAGCCCTTGCCTGCAGGGCTGCCACGTCCGGTGCCAGCACTTTGGGCGCCTTCAGCTGTTTGCAGTGATTGGTGGTGCTCGGGGTGTTCCTCCTGCAGAGCTGCCCGCGTGTGCTTTGTGTTCTGGAATTTGCCACGGGCTCAGCAGGGACTGCTACCGAGCGAGGAAGCACCGCACACCCCAATGCGAGAACAGCAAAGCGAAAACGCAAAGTGTGCGAGAAATATATTTAGCACAATGAGTCTGGCATGACACGCTATTTTATCTGAGTGGTTTTTTCATGATCCCCTTTTAAAATAATCTTCTCAAGTGACAGCTCTGCCTAAATGCAGTTACAAAAAGTGTTAAATGCACCTCCTCGAAAGATACTGCTCCAAATTTTAGTACAAGTGATGCAGCTGCGGGTGGAAAGAGGAGATGTGCAGCTGCAGTGTTTGTGGGGTGTCTGCCCTGTCCCTCCAGAACTATTGCTAGCAATAAGGATAGGAATTATTTTTTTCCAGTAGTAGTGGTATCACTGGTTGGAATTCAGATGTTGGTGTAATTCTAAGTGTTGTTAAGCCATATAGGGTAGGAATTTTATCTGAAGAAAATTGTATGTAATGCTTTGCAAAACAGTGGGAGCAGTTCCAAAGCCAGACCACATGGGAGATGGGGAAGGTGGGGAGGAAATAAGTAATAACAGTGGCACAGCCCACCTGTCCTGAAGAAAGGTGTAGAATGAGAAGGACAGTGAATGGTGAAAGAATGCATTTTGAAATTGCTGTTTAAATTGAAAAAAAGCATTAAGTTTAAAGATTCAAGCCAAGATGTGTGCTTTTAGGCCAGAAAGTTTTCTGTGTGTATCCCAGTCCTTGTGCATCGTAACCCATAGGAGGTGTCCTACAGAGCCCTGAGGAACGCTGCTGGAGCTGTGGCCTGATGGGGTGATGTGGAACCTCTCACTGCTTCCAGCAGCTGTTATGTCACTGATGACCCTTTGGTGCAATTAGAATATGGTCTCCTTGCTCTTGGTGCCCTGCTTGAAGCAGCACTGTGACTCCATGCGGTGTCTCTCAAAGAACCGGGAAAATGTGTTTGAACTTGTTTGTGTGCTTGGTATGGAAGAAGCCGGGAAAGCTGCGGGTCCTGAAAAAGAAAAGAAAATGGCTGATTGTTGCCCATAATGTATAAAATGTCTGTGACACAATGGTAATCATCATTCCATAAACTTTGTGAGCGGGCAGATGAGGGGAAACGTGGCTGCAGCTCTGAGAGCCCGGACCCGTGTGTGGGGCTGCTTCATTTCATATCGCTTCCAATGATCTCCATGAAAACTATATTCAAAGGCTGTTCAATTCTGAGCTTTCATGCAGGTCTGCCTTGAAGACAATAGAGGCTGAACATCGAATAGGCTCCAGCTCTGTTCAGAGCCTGTATTTCTTTTAAACAAAGGTAGAAGTGAGATCTACCTATGGAGGCGTTAATGGGCGCGGGAGAGGGAGATCCTTTCTGTGCGTGCGATCCTTCCGCACAGGACACACACTGCAACCTCAACGAAGTCCCAGACAGGCAGTGAATTTCAGAACTGGCTTTAATGGGTTTTCCCAAAGTTTGTGGTTGGAACGATATAAATGCCGTTAAGTAATTAGAAATCATGCAGCAAAGGCTTTTTTCACGTGTGCCAACTAAAGCAGCATTTCTGTAACATTTCCAGGTATCGCTCCTTGGCCATAGCAGGACTGCTGGGCCATAACAGTTACACTCAAAGTACACTTCAAAAAATGATACCACTGACTTCTGGACATTTTCTGCAGCTTGGTAATTACTCAACATTTGCCAATTTAACCAATTATTGGTGTTTTTCCTTTTAAAGCAGCGGACAAAGTGCCGTCACTGCCGCCCGCACGGGCGGCCGTCCTACCCAGGACTTGCGTGTGCATCGTGCAATCTCTTTCAGTAATCAAAGCAATGTCTTTAAATAAAAGTGAAAAGTTACGTGACCTTGGCTGTCAGACTCAATTTAGGCTCTGCCACAACACTTCGCTTTTTATTTTTTAAATTAGCTGTTGCCATCTTTTACAATTTGTTTATAGGCTGAAAGAGCAGCTCCAAATGTAAAGTATCAGTGGGCAGTTTATGGTTGTTGCTTATCCACAAACACGGTCAGTTTTAATAGCCTTAAATTCAGCCAGGTGTTTTTTTTCCCCTTTAATCCTCCCACGTAGGTAATGCCTCAATCAATTCTGATCAGTTTTCTTTTTAAGTCTTTTCTGAAAAACTCTGGGGCTGTGTTCTCCCTGCTCTTCTGTTTCTCTCGTCACAGATTTTTGCACAGCGCATCATTAGGAGCTGTGTAAGTTAATACTTACCCCTGTGCTACACTTATCACACCACGTTGTTTCCTGGCTGTTTTGCTGCCCGTTACAGTCCAGAAAAGGAACTGTGCTTCAGCCCAGAGGATTTTCCCTGGTCTCTGCTGGGGCCAAGCAGACGTGGTGCGTGGCCGGAGCGCAGCAGTGCTGTGTAGTGCGGTGGCTTTGGGCTGCAGTTCCCTTCCCATGGCCCTGCTCACAGTGGCTGTCCCCGTGGGCACCTGTGTCAGCTCGTTCCTTCCTCTAACTTTGCTGCTGACAACAGTGTGATTTTCCTGTTCTTTATGGCTGCAAGTGGGACATGGGCATTTCCAGAGACACCGGCGAGCCCCTCTTCTCCCTGATTTTTGTGTTCTCATAAGCTGCATTTTGAAGTGTATGTAAAATAGGACTGAAAATAGTCTTCCAAATGTCAGCAGCCCTGTAGCATCTCAGGTTGTCTGGAGCAGATCGTGCTCCTGGAAAGCGAGTAGAGCAGATACAGATTGGAGTGCAGCAATGCACTGCTGGGTGAAATGCTGCTGGTGTGTGGGAAGCTGCTTGCTGCTGCTGAAGATGGAATATGAAAAGGAAAGGCTGAGACTTTTAATCACGTAAAATACAAGAATTGTTTTGATCTAAATATAATTTTAAAATTAAGGAAGAAGAGAATCATGTGGAAAAGTACAAACATGATTACCCGAGCATTTGCTCAATATTGTAAGACCAGATCCCAACCATAGGGAGGATGGTGGTGTGGGCAGCACCCCAGAGCTGCTGCCTGGCTAACCCACCAGATGGACGTGGGTAATTCTGCCCCTCGTACTTGCACAGCTCTGGCACATGTTTTTGAACTAATTGTTACCTTAAATGCTTACTGGTAAATATTTCAGGCTATGTAGCATAGATCGTGTTCCATATGAGTCCTCTGCTACCAAAAATCGTAATTAGATCATTTGAGTTAGTTTTATTTTTGTACTTCTTATTAGAACAGAACCATTATAGTCCACTGGAATAAAAAGAGCGAATTAACATGGATTAGAGTACATCTCTAAATGCTTGAACCCAGCCTACACGTGTGACAATGGGCTCCCAATTACTTCATGCTGGTACGGCAGTGCGGTGCAGATTGCTCTTCACAACGCAGTGCTGTTTGGAGACATCGTTATTTCCTTTTGAAACAGCAACTTTTTAAGCACAGGCAGAGGTGGGCAGGCTTGAGCAGGATCCTCCTGCTTTCATTAGGTCATCTGAAATGCCACATCTGGAATGAGATCTGCAGTGAAACGTAGCAGCAGAATATCTTCCTCCTGGTGAGGACTTTGCTGGGACGCCGCTTGCCTTTTCCCTTCTATTTTTTCCCGAGTCTCAATCCCATAATGCCTACACTGCAGGCATGCACCGGGCTCGCTCTGCTCGGCTGCTATGGCATGAAAGCGCGCGCAGCAGTTCCTAATGCAAGGGGACAGGCACCGTTGGGCTACCTCGTCCTCTTCTGAACATATTCTATCCCTGTATTATTGTATCAAACATGCGTTTTAATACAATACCACAGGAAACTAAGGGCCCTATTCAGAGATTACGTGCACCCCATGGAAAGGTACTTTTCATGTACTGGAAGTCTGATTTAAAAAAACAGCCCTACGTGACTCTTCCATAGGCTGGAACTTACACAAACGGGCAGTTCTTGAGGTTTCCTGCATTAGTACCTGCTCCTTTGACATGCCTGGCACCAGCCCGACAGGATCTCATTGTGGCATTTTTATTAAGAAAGAGGATGCTGATTCTTTTTTCTCTGTCAGCTGCCGAAATAAGAAGGTTTTAAGAACAAAGGAAAAACTTGTGCCAAGGAGAGGCACAAGAGGATTATCGCTCCCCAGAGGAAGGGGACGTCCCACACACCGAAAGCCGGGCTGCCCTAATGAGCCGGCAGGCTCTAACGAGGCTGGTAAATATTTTTTGGGAGAAGTGCATGTGGGTGCCATCTCTACTCATTTATTCCTCAAACTGTATTGCTGCACATTTTGGGATTCAGTATATTGCATTTTAAAACTAATGATGCATTCATTCTCAGAGCAAATCTTATTTCTAAGCCCTAATTTAATAGAATTAAACTCTAAGCTGAATTGGTTTTATGAGATAAAACTCTGAAGTTGATAACTGCATTTAGGAATAGTTCAGGTATTGAGTTTCTAATTTGCTTCCTGAGCATGGAAATCCCTCAGATAGTCAATATTGACGACCTGTAATTGGTAGGAGAGGGTCTTGTGGCTGAGAGCTGCTCGGTGTGGGCACACAGCACAGCTCAGTGCTCGGGGTCTCCTCCCTGCACCAGAGCCGTGCTGCCCACTGCCAGCAATCCACACGGCACAGTGTTACCAGAGCTTGGCTGCTGCTTTGGCACAGTGCTGCTTCACCTGGCCTTGCTCCTCCTCACCCTTCCTAACGGGAATCTGAGATGTTGTCCTTGCTGCAGCAGAAGCTGCTCGTAGGAAAGTGGAGCAAAATCGGGAGCGATGCTGAGGGCAGCACAGGAGAGGAGGTGCTTCTCCTTTGCAGGCAGAGTTTTGCTGCTGATGGTTGGTGTTTATTTGATTTTGTTTTCGTTTATCTTACGTAATTTTACCTTCCCACCTGAAGAAATCGCAGTTAGTATTCTTGTGAAAAGTTTGTGCATGTCTCCATATACATGTCTCCTGGGGCAATTTTATTACACTTCATTAGCTCTCTGAGATGTGAATAGTGGGTGGTTCTGCATAGAAATTGGATATCAAGCCTGTCAAGTTCCAAAAATAAATAAAAGCAAAGAGTTGTGCTATTAAAAACAAAAAGGGGGTAGGGAGAGAAAATAACCCAGTTTTTATTGTGGCTGCTTAATGAAAGAGTTTGTTTTTACCCTAATGCCTAATGATGCAAAGCGTCAGGAGGAGGCTCACCGTACAGTTTGTCTCCCTCATTAGGTTAATGAGATTTTTATTGCAGTTTTTCCCAACTTGCCTCTGTTGCTCCAGGTGTCTTCCCTGCCTGCACAACCCGCTGCGTAATATTAAACTAAGTGGAAAACAAAAACGTGGGTGCTGCTGTGTTGTATCAGGTCTGCAGTCTCGCAGGCTGGCTGCTGGAGGAGCAGCCCCGCTGTGTGCAGGGCATCGGGGCCGGTTCCTGCACCCGGGTCTCTGAGTTTGGACAGAAGTCTGGGGCCGGCTGAGGGGGGTGGCCCTGGTCAGTCTGGCAGCAGGTCAGAGGTGCTGCACAGTGTCCTTGTTGTGCCTCCAGGGCCTCGTGTACAGTGCTCCGTGACACGCGTGCCTTACACATCCCATCCTTCGGTGGAAGGAGAGGTTTTGGTGACTTCATGAAGCTGCAGACGCCGCTTTCTGCTTCTGTGGCCGTGGTTCAGCAGAGCACCCCTAATGCAGGGTTTCACTGTTGTTCTGAGCAGTGACAAAAGCTGTTTTGTGAAATGCCTGAAAATTTTGGTCATCTGGTGAAACAAGCGGGGTCGTAATAGGAATGCAGTGCGCACAGAGCAGCAGAAGCAATGGGCAGCTCCGTCCTCCTGCAGCCGAGGTTCTGTTCTGTGTTCTCTCAGATTAAAGTTTCTCCTTCCTAAACATGTTACAAAGTCTGCATTTAGCCCTAAACTGTTGCAAATGATAAACAAATCAATATTTGTTAATGTTATGATGCACTCCCATCTATCAGATACGCATGGAATGATTTATAGAGTACAGCATTTCAGGGCTGACCCTTGCAGGTCTCAGAAAGCACTTAAAAAATAAATTTACCCTGGCCTCTCTCACCCCATTTCAAAAAGGGTGACAAAGATGAAGTAATTTATAAGTCACACTTTTATTAATGCTTTTAACTTTCATATACTTGGCTTCCTTGCCCTCTGCGTGGCTAAGTGCAGCTCGTGGTCGAATGGTAACCTTCGGCGCTTTGAGGGGGGTTCCGTACAAATGATCAACTCATAAATAGGTGCTGTGCTCCACATTATCCTGCCATAAATTCACAGGACCTTTCAAGTACATCAAGAAAGAGCGACTTGAACTAGGCGCTTTGCGCTCGAGTTTACAGACTAATGCAGTACTAATGAGCAGCTGGGCAAAGGGTTTCCAGAGCATGTCTAATGCTTTGTGCTGTGATCCTGCGTGTGCTCCCTGCTGCAGCAGCCCCGGGGGCAGAGGGAGGTGGGCACACAGCCCATCGGTGGTGGCCCTCTGCCTCCTGTGTGCGACGTTCTGAGCTCGTGGGCAGTGCGGGGAACGCTGATAGAGGGGACCGTGTGAACTAATTATTGCCCCTCTTGTTACAGATACTGTCAGGAGAAGTTGATGTGAAAGAGAACAATGCACAGATACACTTCAGGTTACTTTCCTCGGTGAGCTCCTGTTGCTGCCTTTAGCACTGTGATGCTGCTGCTGGGACTCTGAGCATTCCTGGCACTGCCCACTGTCACTTCCAGAACCTTTTCTGTACATAACCATGCGCTCAGAGAAGAGCTGTGTGCTGATGCTCGTTTGAATTAAAGGTGCATGTGTTCTGGCGCAGATGGAAAAAGCAAATAGCAGCAGAACTCCCCACAGGAAGCTTCTGAGTATGGCTGGCCCGTGCTTCTTTCTGCCCCGGCCATCAGGCGTCTTACAGAGCACCCACTGCCCCCTGCATAGGTAACAGTAAAATAAAGGAACTGTTTAGATTCACCTCTTCAAAGTTAGTATCAGATGTAAGCAAACTGAGGAGCACGTGCCTGGAAAGGCACCCCTAGGAGAAGAACGACCTGTTTACACATGAGTGTCTGCCCCCTCCCCCAGCAGTGCCTGTGCCCCACTGCCAAGTGGCCGGGAGCTGCCTGGGGGCTGTCAGGGCCATGGGGGGTGTGAGAGGAAGGGCAGGGGTCAGTGGACACAGTCTGAAACGTGGGACATCCCACTTCAAAAAGGAGAAGCTTTTTTTGATGTGCAGGCACTGGCACAGATTGCCCAGAGGGGTGGAGGAGCCTCCATCCTTAGGGATATTCCAACCCTGCTGAGCATGAGCCTGGGCAACCTGCTGCACATGGCCAGGCTTGAGCAGGGGACTTGTACCAGACGACCTCCAGACATCCCTTCCAGCCTCAGCTCTGTGGTTCTGTAATGAAGCCTCTGCAGGGTGTTTTCTGTGGGTTGATTTGTTCTGAGAAAATATAGCTATTTCCAATTGGAAGCGTCATTAGGACTGGAGGAGAAAGAATACTTTATTCAGCAGCTGATGAGTGACGCATTGAGCAACCCACTCTCTGCTAGATCTTCTGAGACCTGACGGTCAGCCATTGAAGTAGTATGTCTAATTATGAGAGATGAGGAAAGAGAAAAGTGGTAAAGACGAGAGTAGCTTCTGTTTTTCAGGAAGGAAAGAAGAATCACACTTTGCATTTCTGTTGTGCATGTCTGATGTTTGAATCCTATCCGTAAAGGAGCTCATTTTGGATTTTGCTTTTCTGGGGTTTAGTGACTCCTTTGGCCTTATTGCTGCTCTTGCTGCTGGTGCTGCTGCTAGGTCTGTTGGAGCAGAGGCCCACACGCAGCTCCCCTGCCTGCTGGCTGACGAGACAAGCATCAGCTGCTGGAGCACCACAGCTGATGGGATCAATATTACCTGATTCTACACAGGAGCAGGTCCTCAAGCAATTTGTCAGAAAGGTCATTTGGGTAGGAGGGAGGGGATATAAGTAAGGATAGAGCAGTTGGGGCTGCTTAGCATGAATAGTAGTGGATCAGGAGAGAGGGTGAGCTGTGCTGACATGAGCCAGGTATGTTTGGATTTTTATCTCTTGTTGCTCTCTGCAGTTGTCTCTTATGAAATATCTTTGTTCAGTGCAAATCATTTAAGCATTAAAGGTTTTGTCGTTCTTGAGTTCTCTAAAGTGGTTTGCTCTCAGCCTGGCTGTCTCAGGACCTGTGTTCTGGGCTGTAGGAAGCGTTGCCTTCTGAGCAGTTGGTGTGTTTGGGCAGTTGTGGAAGGATTCTTGGGAGGGCGCTGCAGCTGTGATTTGGGATTTCTTATACCTTGCATTTATGAACAAGCAAGCCTCAGTCTTCAGCTCTTGATGAATAATGGTACGAAGTCTCTCAAAAACCATCATTTTGTCTCCTCCCCCTCCCTGTGCAAGTAAGAAGTTTATTTTTCTAATATGGACTCAAAGTGTGCTGCTAGCAGTGAAATGTGTGTGCTCAGGTGCTGTTAGCACCTGGTGGCTGTGAGGGGCTGCCTTGAACCAGCTGTAACCCACACCTCCCCAGGCTGAGCGAGCAGCAGAGCAGTGTGGTTTGGGGCACTTGATGCAATCAAAGTGTTCTTTCCTTTGGCTTGAGAAGAGCTTGCCTTTGCATGTGAGGCTTTCATTGTTAGCATAGTGGAACCACTGTTGGACATTGACTTAACTGAGGAGAAGCTATTGCTTTAGAAGGCTAGGTCTTATTTTTAGAAGAAAATCTCTCATGAAAAGCTGCATGGAACTTATCTACTTAAATGTCTGTAACAAAATATTTGAAGAGTAGGCAGCGTGGCATGGGTAGGAGCTACTTGAATACATTGGTTGCTTTTTTTCTGAATCAGATCCATCTGTTAATTATGCTAGAAGAAGCTGGGTGAAAAAATGCCTTTTATTTCAGTATAAACATGTAATGCGGTGCATGGGAAAAGCAAATTCCCTCTATTCAAACCATATGCGTGATCTGAACATGGGCGCTCTCTAGTCTGTTATTAATGAGCTTTGTTACCCCTGGGACCAGCTCAGTTGCCTCTGCCAGTGGTGTTTGGGGCTGGGGCGAGCTGCTCGGGGCAGCACAGGGCTTGTCCCTGACAGCAGGTGGCTTTCTGCTCCTTTTTCAGACACGAGTGGTTTTGCCACAGTCTCTTTGCTGCCTCCAAAACATATATTCAAAGGAGGGAGGGGAATCAGCTTGCACTCTGTGAATTACAGAGACTCTGTGATTCTGACACTTGCTTTTCTTCTTAATATTCTGAATGGTTTGACAGCAGTAGCAGTGTAACTGGTGGGTGGGAAACCTTCTCTTCCTAATGAGAAAGTGACAGTGAAGGAATCAATGAACTCGGACCTAGAAGTTCCTCTGTGCTCCTGTTCTCCTTTTCCTCCTTCACCCACCTGGATCCATGGTTTTGATTTTCACTGGTGTGGAATTTACATCTTTGCATGAAGTGTTGCTATAAAGTCCATGCTCTGCAAATGTTGTCGTAGTCCCCTTTGGTCCAAGAGAAGTGTCCTGGCTGTGGCTCAGGAATTGCTGGGTTCTGCTGCACGGGATGCACTGCTGCCCTGGGCCATGCCACAGTGTGCTGAGCCAGGAAGCACTGGAGATGCTGTGTGCTCTGTGTGGCACGTCACTCAGACAGCTCCAGGTTCTGCTTACATGAAGGTATTTGGACATATGTATGGCAACCTGCTGATGGCCATCTGCAGGAACTTTTCCAACTTCTGTTTTTCTTAGGCAAAGAAAAAAGAAAAGCGTAGAGATGAAGTAATGGCCCTTAAATCTAAATTTCTTCTGATTTATCTGTTGCAGTCAGTGTGTATCAATACAGTACAAGCCTTGGTATTTTAAAGCTGTCTATTCCAGGAGATCTCAGTCAGTGTAATTCTGCTGTTAATAATTTAAATGATGAAGTAGACTTGGTGAGAACAATAACCGTGAAACAGACGGAACTGTGTGCAGTGTCGGGCATAAATCCGTGAAAACTCAAGGCTCTGCTGTTGAGCATCTGAGTGGATTAGCAGCTACGTGGGCAGCCCTGCTGTGGGCGGAGGCAGAGGAGCTCCACAAACCCAACACAAGCCTTTGACCTCGTTAAGAAACAAAATCAAACCCACCAAAGTGAAACAGCAGTGCGAACTCAGTGATACTGAAGTTACGTTAGGACGTGTGTTTTTGTTCCTGCCTTGCTCTTTCAGTTTTGTGAATCTGCTATTTTGAGCAAGTTCTGTCTCCTGGCTGTGCTCTTGCTCACTGAATTCACATACAGGTCCTTCTTTATTCAGCTTCACAATCAGTGTAGCTGTGGAGACCTGGATAGGGTGAACCTTTTGGTTTATGTGACCTGGCACACTGAATTCCAGCTGCTACCACCCCCAGTCCCTAAACCAGGGGAGTGTGACTGAAGTGTGGCCAGAGCCGGGAGCTCCTGGGCTCAGTTCTCACAGCTGTGTGAGTTTGCATAAGTGAGCTCTGAGAAATCTCAAGTTTTCTTTATCTATTTTTGTACATTTTTTCATTTTCCTGTGGATTCTTCCTGAAAAATACATTTCTTGCCTAGTAACTGAAACTAATGCAGTTATTGGAGGGGGAATATTTTTTTTTTGAAGCAGACCTGTTCTATTGGTCTGTGAAGGGATATTCATAATATTCATAGAAGTACATTCAGTGACTCTTAGAGGGATGAGCTATTGTGTTGACATTTTTAGCAGCATTGAGCACTGTGCAGATGCCCTGGATCCCTGGGTGTAAAGCTCTCCAACACTGCATCTTCCAGTGCACACTGCATCCTTCCAACCCCAGGTTCTTTGCTGCCCTGTGGTCTCTCTGAGCCTGGCTCCCACAGCCTGTGTCAGGCTGTGTTTCCAGCTGCTGGTTAAGGCTTTGCTGTGATCCCACAGCTCCTGTAGGCAGGGGGCTGCTGGGCCATCTTGCTATCCCTGCCTCTCACAGGGCTGGGGCCAGTCTGATCTGAGGGAGTGCTGCTTTTTCCCCTGGTTTTCCTTCTTATTCTTTTTCCTCTGAGGATTTCTCAGCTATGTCTGAGATTCCCAGGGGGTGTTGGCATGTTGCTGTGTGGAGGCCTGCTCCCCTCAGACTGATATGTGGGGTCTGCATCCTCAGGGGGTGCACAGCTGCTGCTGGGTGGGCGCACAGGGCCTGGAGGTGTGCTGCTCGCATCTGAGGAAGGATGCTTATTAAGGAGTGAACAACGCATCCTGGGAGCAAGCTGTGACTTCACACACAGGTAAATATTGCACTGTTCTGAGGTGTCAAGATGCATGAGGTGGAGCTGGCTGTTGGTGTTGGCCCTTGCTCATCTGCAGAACAATGGATGCTAACTAAAACAACACTGTTTTCCGATGTCCTCTCCTTACTCTGTGTTTCCCTGCTCCTGAAGCAGGCGCTGAATTGCTCCTTTGGCTCCTGCCATGTGTCAGAGGGGTGTTTGGTTTTTGCATCATGGCTGCCCAAAGCAGAGACAGGTGTTTATGTAGTCCTGCTTGCTTCTCCCATCAAAGGAGCAGAGGGCAGTGGTTGTATGGCTGCAGTGTGTGGGTAATGGGGCTGCTCTGGGTGTTTGTCTGCCCAGTGGGCTGTGGTCAGTTGGCTCCAGAGGAGGGAACTTCAGGGGTCAGGGTTTTGGTCATGGGTGATCAAGTGCTGTCCTTCTTAAATACCTGTTATAGCAGATATTTTGTTCTAATGCAGTGTGCTGCACAGCTGGGTTATTGAATGAGGATTATGCTGTAGCTTGTCCTGGTGGCTTGTAGGTGTACATCTTTAAACCCCTTGAGGAAGGGGATGGGGAATTGCCTCCTGTCAGTCCTGTGCTGCACTACCATGGCACATAGGCAAGAAAATGGCTCAGGTCCCCGAACATGCAGCCAGCCTTTGGAAGAGGAAAAACCCCAGATGTTGTCATTTTTAAAGAGAATTAAAACCAAGAACTCCAGAAGGTCAGAAACCAGAGAGCAAACAGGGAACCCCGAAGCAGGAATTCTGGGGTGGTGTCACCAGAGTCATAGGTTTCATTCCTGGGTCTGGCAGAATGGGATCCCCGTGCCTGGGAATTCCCTGGGGTGGCTGCTGTCATTAGTGGCTGCTGATGAGGTCGTCAAGGCTGGCCTAAATTACGCTGGGGCAGACGGGAGCTGAGAGGAGCTCCGTGCTGCTCCTGGTGCCCATCATCCCACCGCGCGTCGCACTGAGTATACGGAACTACAGCATTATTAATAATGAGAATGTGATTATAACCAAATGGGAGATGAGGTGGGATTTGCAAATTGCTTAAAATTATTGCTCTTAATTACACTGAGACCTGTTAAGCTGGGAAAGGCTCCTCTCCTGCGCACGGCTGCTCTCGTTAGCTGCCTCTGCCGGGTGCCCTGCAGTGGGGCAGTGCTGTGGGGTGAGGCTGGGCTGGCAGGATGCCTGTGGGCAGTGTCCCATGGTGTGCTGCCCCAGTGTCCTCGTGGAGCTGTCGGGCGGCCGTGACATTTCATTATGCTGATTTTAACTGGCGTGAGTAAAACTTGTGGACAGGCTCTGGTTCTGTGGGGGGAGGAAGGAGTGGAGGAAAGCAACCCATAAATTAAAATAATAACGGTATGGGCCAACAAACAGCACACACGTGGACAACAAAGAGAGTCACCCTAATAAATACATTCACTTTGATTTATGGTGTTGTGATAATCCATACCGTCATCCTTGCGGTAGTTGGGAGTTTTTTTTGTGTGGTGATGAAGGACAAAATCAATGTTGGGCCTTTTCATTCTTTTAATAAGAAGAAAATAATTCCCCTTCTGTGTTCTACCAGTCTTGGAACTCGGCTTCAAAACCCATATAAATCTGTAAAAACGTAATACTGCCTTAGGATTTTCTGCCTCCTGCTCCTGGAGGAGGGTTTTCCTGAAGATGTTTCTCTCTGCTGTGGCTCATAAACCCGGCTGCTCCCTTCCCTGCCTGCTCCACCAGCACAGCGGTAACTGTGCAGCCCAGGGCTGCGTGTGCTGGGCTCTGCTCGGGGTGAGGGCTGGTGATCTGCGAAAAAGGCAGAACAGGCTGATAAATAGCCCACGGAGCGTGAGAAGCGCGAGTGTTTACAACTTTCTGAAGTAACAGTAACAATATTGAAGTGTAAATAATGCTGATGGTCCATCATTTGTCAGTGAGAATTGCACAGTGCTCCATCAGCCGTTAATGAGGTGTTCTGAGATGTGAGCACTTCTGCAGTGAGGAGCTGGAGAACGGCGCTGCGGGGCCGGGAAGCTTGGGGCGAGGCATGGGTGTGAGTACTGGAGGCAGTGCGAGTTTCCTCGTCCTTCTCCTGACACAACAGCAGCTTTGCTTGGTGTTGGACTAATGCCTGCATCCCACGCAGACTTATTCCAAAGACAGACACAGATTTTCAGGCTTTTAGTAGCTGTTCTGCCTCTGTGCAGAGCTCCAGAGATGGCTCTGGGGGGGTCTGTGCCATTGCCCGGATCTGCAGGGCTGAGTCCCTGAGCACAGCACACGTGCAGCCTGGGGATTCCCCCGCAGCTATGAGGGTAATTTGGGTTACAGCTTTCCATGCTGCAGTAGTGTCTGGAGCGGCCCTGCATGGCTTGGGAAGCACTCAGGTCCTACAACCTCTGTACAAATGGGAGGGAAAAGGAGACAGGGCTGGCAGGGCACGGAGGGTTTGGTTTTCATGTTCTATTTGCACAGTGAGCAGTGCTGAATGTAGAAATACTTTCACAGATTTGATTCCTTGGGTGAAGGAGTAATGCACCTACAATTCTGCCCTAAAAATCAAGCAAACAACCTCAGGAGCTGTGGATTTGCTCATTGCTAGCAAGACGTTTTTTCTCTAATATTTATTATACCTTCTCTGGACTGTGAATTTAGGACACACTGTTGGAATTTGTAGCAATATTGATAAAATTAACCATTATTGACTTGTAATGATATTTTAGTATCAATGTCATTCACATCATCACGTGGTTGTTCTGTAAAGGAGTTGTAGTGATCTTAGAAATGCTTTTGCAGATATAAATCATTTGCCTTAAAAGGATATTTGGGAAAGTTGAATGCACAAACCATTTTTTTTCTCTGCGGAATGAGTTGATGAGTGATTTAACATGCATGTTGTGGTGTGTTTTTGTGAACTGTATTTCATTATTGTTAAATGCATTAGTGGGTATTTCAAATCCTACAGAAGGAGGGCTCAGTTCGTGGGTCAGTTCCCTCTGTGGTGTGGCTGTGTGGTCACTGAGCTGCAGTGCCATCAGTGCATGAGCCAGCAGCACTGCAGCCCAGTGCAATGCTGTGTGCACAGCACAGAAAGCCCTGGAGCGGAGTCTTTAAGCACAGGGAATTGTTGTTTCCAGATGAAATGATGTCTGTAAGCTTCCTAAGTTGTGGTGCATTTATTGTATGTTGAGAGGGAATATTCCTGTGCTGAACACTGTGCTGGGCTCACAGCAGCTGCCTCTGTGTGGGGATGGGGAGGACTCCAGCCCCAGCACCTGGCTGATTCGGGGCTGTGCTCCGTGTTTGGTGGAAGCAGTGTGCTTTTAAATCACTTTCCTGTGGCCTTTAACCTGGAAAGATGATGTTTTGGGGTGGTAAGGAGGACAAACCTGCTGTCAGAGCAGAAAATCAAATTTTTTGATGTGATGTTGTTGCATTAAAAGGGCCAATCTCATGTCATGTAGCATGTGAATAATGAGGCTAGCATGTGATGTCAAAAATTGCCAACCGCCTCATAAATAAGTGCAGCACAGCCCCTCCCCCTGCGCCCACCGAAAGGTCACCCCATGAACCGGGGCCCGCATCCCAAATTACCGTGCGTGCGGAGCCAAGGTTAAAGGTACAGTATCCCCTTTCAAAAGGCCCATGTCAGTGTCTGTGCCACGAATGATAAATAATGTTTGAAGCCAGCTATCAATTTCCAGGCCTCCCCACGGCTCTGTGCTGCCGGGGCCATGGGGATTTCTGCCTGCTGCAGCCCCAGCTCCATCTCTGTGCTGGGGAGGCCAAACCTCCTGGCTTGGTGTGGTCACTGGGGTGCCACATGTCACACGACCAGGTGCTATGGCTTCACACACCTTTAGGCTACCAGAGCACAAAGCCAAGTGACCAAACCCAATGGCCTTGGAGGTGCTGGTGTGCAGGGACAGCCCCAGTGTGCACTCCCGTTGTGATGTTGCTGGCCCCTGCCCATGTCCCCTCACAGCATCCTCTGGGGGGTTCTGGCCTGGACGAGGTGCTCCTGGCACCGGCTGTCCCCTCTCCCCAGCTCTGCACACCTGTCTGGCTGCTGAGCAGTGCTGGCTGTGGGGGTGAGCCTGTGCTGGATCCATCCTGCCCTTAAGGTGCTTGAGGCACAGCTGGGAAAACACCCTCACATCTTCCTTTTGAAATACAATGTTGTTTGTGTGGTGTAAAGCTGCCGTAAATCACAATTAACCCCTCTTTACATGCAGGCAACAAAGGCACTGCGGGTAAGGTCACGCTCATAAGTTACGTATCCAAATTTGGCTTCAGACAAGGCTGTGCTTCCATAACCAGCAGATGATTTTGTTATTCTGCACCAACCCATCGCATGCTCTGCTGTGCTCACTAAATGGGTTCAGCCTCCTGTAGAGGGATAGGGAATTAGCATATAATTCAAGCATATATAACAGTGCATATGCAACAGAGGGACAGATTAAGGTTGAAAAAGTAAGTTTAATTATAATTTCTAGATTTTTGGTGCTTTACTATTTTATAGACACTTTTCAAAGAATAAAATAATGTGAGGGGTTGTTATTTTTTTTTTATTTTGCAGAGGAGCTTGCAGCAGAGCTGCAGAGGGCTGGGTGGGCTGTGGGGGTGCCTCATTCAAGTGTCTGGTGCCTTACCTCCATGGGACAGGCATCCTCATTGCTGTGCTGAGCCTGCAGCACTCCTGGAGGACACTGGGGCTGCATCTGTCAATTCAGCAGTTTCTTGAACAGCTCTTCTCCAGGTTTACTCTGAATTTTAGGTTTTGTTTCCTAAACCTCTAGCAATTTGAGCAGTCTGTGGGCAACTAAGTGAGAAAGGAGAAAGCAAACAGGCTTTCCTTTAACGATCATCATTGCTTGCAGGTGGACCAGCAGGTGAACACCTCCAAGAAAAGCTGGGAAGCAGGTGCCAGCTGTGGCTGTTGGGTCACATGCGTGGCTGTGGAGAGCCCAGGGCACAGCTGTGTGCTCTGGGGCTCTGCACAGGGCTGGCAGAGACACATGGATCCTTTCTGGGGACGCGTGGGCCAGGAGCTGCCTGCTGCTCTCCAGAGGGCTGGATGGTCACAAGGAATGGGTGAGGAGGAGCTTCTTTGTAGTTGCTTTTGTAACAGCTGAGAACTTGGGAACTTTTTTTGGTGGATGTTTCTTTTCGGAAAGCTTTTCCCATCTCCAGCTCTGCTGAGGAGGGACTGATGCTGTGTTTGTGGTGGATTGCTAGCATAAGCTGGAGGAGTGATTGTTTTCAGTGTGCAGCCTCTCCCCTGCTCGTGCAATACCTTGTCCTCATTTTCTTTGGTGAGAGTGTTTCATTATGTTTCAGCTAGCAGCAGATAACTAGTCTGGCACATGAAACTGATTTCCATGTGTACTTTGGTGATGTTTGCAGGGTTGTATGTCCAAAGGAGCAGCCCTTAGCGCTGCTCTTGCCCCGTGGATGGATGTGGTTGAGCTCTGGTGCTCTACCTTGCTGTGAGTGCCCTTTTCCCCCAGACCCCCGCCCCAGGGCAGGGCCACCTAATGCATGTCGGGCAGCGGCCGTCAGCCCGACCCTGCAGCCACAGCTCCATCTGTTCTGGCTTTGTTCACGAGGCGGAGGGGAGGGAGGTGCGCTCCGTGGTCAAGGGCCAAACTACATGTCATATTTCATTACCTTCATTAGCTACTACAGAAGGCTGTGTTAAAAGAAAAAAGGTTGTGGTTAACTCTTCAGCTGCCAGCTGTTACTTAAAATCGTTTTTTGGTTCTCTTCCTGCTCTCCTCTTACCTTTGTTTTCTGCTCATGGAGGCCAGCAGTCCCCTCTGTGCTGGTGTTTTGCTCCTCACTGTAGCTGCTCTGTCCCAGCTGAGGATGGTTAAAGGGAATGTGTAGTTAGCATTAATAGAACTTTCCTTTTTATTTTGACCATGGTTGTCTCTTTCTACCTTGAGGTATTGTTGATTTAATGTCACTGACTTGTCTGGGTAGAGGTGAGAGTGAGAGGGTTTTTGTGACGGCCATGAGGATGGGGTGGGTTTCTGCACTGCTTAATGGTTTACTCTGATGTGAGAAAAGGTTGTGGAAAAAAGAATGGATTATGGATATATCATATATATGGATATATGATTATACAAAACTCGGGATGGCTGTGTTGTGCATTAGTTGTAATGTATCGGGTATTGCCATTACTATTTGACTCAAACTGGATTTGAATACATCAGTGCAGACGGGCTGTGGGATGCAGGTGCTGGGCTGTGCCACATGCTCTGCTAACATGCTCTCCCCTGCTTTAATGATCAAAAAGAGCTTGTGGCTGCTGCCCTGCAGTGTGGCTGTTCCCAGGAGGATGTGGGGGCATGGCATGGGGCTGCTGGAGGGGAGTCCTGGGGTGGGAGCGGTGGTGGTGGGAGCACTGGGGTGGGCAGGGGAGCCATGCCTGTGTCCCTGGAGTGCTGAGTGCTGTTGCAGTGCTGCTCGGCTCTGGTTCTGCTGTTTGTGTTAATAATGCTGCTCTGAGAGAGAGGATTTGTGCAGAAGCACTGGCTGGCCTTGCTGTAACTTGCCAGCTGATATGTTTCCTATGTGCCTCCATAGCACCTTCTTTTTATTTTGAGACAAGGAAATATGATTTTTTTTAACTTTCCAGTGTCTTCTTTAATACAGCAAGCATCTTTGTGTGTGTGGGGAGGGGGGGAAATAAAAATAACTGCAAGCAGGTAATTGGTTTCAGAGCTTGGAAATTGTATCTGCATCTGAGAGTAAGTTTAGGAGACAAAACTGGAAGATCAAAATTGTCATTAAGAGGAATGGATTAACAGCTGTGAATGTTTTTATTGATATTTGTTACGTAATTGACAGTGGAAAGAAAACTATATTCTTAATCAAGAAATTATTAGGGGTCTATTAAAGCTGATACTGTTTCCCATTGCAGTCTCTTTTCTCGGGTGAGTGTCTGTTATTTGTTGTGGTGTTTGTACACAGATGTGAGACATAATCTGCACTGAGGCAAGATAGCATGGCAGGATTAGGATTTGGCTCCTTATCTGACTGCAGCAACAGCACATGCAGTATTTCCACTGTTATTCTTAAAATCCCAAAAGGCCACACTTTGAAATTACTTTAATTTCTTAACAGGCAGCGTGAGGGGCATAGGTGTCAGCAAGCATGGCTGTCAGATCCAGCCTCAAATTTAATTCAGATTTTCATTTGGGGTGAGGTTTTCTCCTGATTGTTTTGGCTGACACAGATGTTTACTGCCTTGAAATGTAAACCTTTGGCAATAGGTGTTTTTGATGGAAATACCTATGCAACCATAACCATAGGAGTGTGAACCCAGTGCGATTAAAAATGAGGCAGAACAGCAAAATACTGCTTTTAATTTATCATTAAGGGTTGGAAAAAGGCTCGTTTACTCCTTTCATCCTCTGCGCTCCTATGACTTTCAGCCATTACTCTGGAACATACTTTATAATAAAACCTTGGTGGTTTTGTTGCCTAGGGCTCTAGTGTCCATTTTCAAGAAAGGAAGTATTTTTAAGCTTAAAAAATATTGTTGACTGATGACGTTTCAGCAGTTCAGTTGGGTGCTGCTGCCTTGAAATATACTACTAGCAGAGGTTTAAATTGGTTCTCTGTGGTCCCATGAATTGAGAGGGATCAGAAATGCGCCGATGTTTCATATACAATGCAACTTTGATTCTGTTTAATCAGTTCTGCTTTACAAGTGTGCTCTGACTTATTCATAGTTACTTCTAAAGATGAACTGTATCTCCCATCAGCACAGGTTCAGGTGCTTAATCTCCACGTGTATTGCTGTCCAGGCACACCTTGATGCCCTGCAGCTGCTGATGCTGTGCAGTGATGGTGGTATCTCCAGCTCCTTGTGCACTCAGGGTCCCTCCCCAGCACTGCAGGGCTGCTGCCATGGTGCCCATGGCTGTCTGCATGGTGGGAAGCATGTGTGTGGGTGTGTGCTCCTTATCACATGCAGCAAAATTTTGAGTATTTATTGCAGCCTTTGCAACCCAGGGTAAGGCTCCTGCTCTTACCGTTCAGGGGATGGTGGGAGGGGATGTGACCCTCCCAAATAACTGCACGGTGCCCTCACTCATTGCAGTGGGTGACCATGATCCATGCCAGCCCCTCGCTGGGAGGACTCTGTTCTTCGTGCTGCAGTTAATGTGCTAACTGGGAGCCGCACTAATCCCTGAGATGAGAACTCGCAGAAAGACAGGGATTGTCAGGAGCAGCCTCTCAGGCTGTGGCTCTTACAGTAAGACCTCAAATTAATTCTCCTCCATGTCAAGAGCATTTGGCCTTAGACACAACGGGGACAGTCACATTTCATTGCAAAGTCAGGTTTTAAAGCCTGTTTGCCCAGGTGCTCGTTCAGTTGCCTGAGGTTCTTCTGCTGAGGACAACTCTGTCTGCACAGAGCAAACTAGAAATAAACCCATGCATGCCTGTGCTGAGTGCTCCCTGGAGCCTGGAGGGCTGATCTCAGTCATGACTGCTGACCCACTGCTTGTGGGGACTTCCAGTAGGCACCCTGTGCTGGGAGGGCTGTGCTCAGGTGAAGGAGGCAGTGGGAGTGTGCAGTGAGGTCAGCTGGCATGTGCTGGCATAGCTCTAGGAGACAAGCTGGAAGAAGAGCCCACCTCTATCTGTCCAGCTTCCTCTAAAACTCAGTTAAGCTATGATCCACATGTAATAGTGTAAAAATATCCCCAAACATTTCCCTTATTCCTTGGGGGTGAGCAGATACCTTCATGAGTGCTGAATGAAACATGCTGCAAACACAGGGATGGTGCACAGTAGGGAGGAAGTCTGCCCAACACAGGGTGCTTTCTCAGGGTTATATCTGGTGAGTGCACCCAAGGTAGGGATGCTGGTGTAAGGAGGCTCTTGGTTATCCTGTGCTGCAGCCAGCCAATGCCTGGAACTATTTTGCAAGGTTTGCCTGATTAGTATTTTATTTTCTGGGCATTTCAACAGAATGTTGAAGGGAAAGTATGGAATGAGATGTGACTTCCCTGTTGTGAGGAGGCGCGGGAGGTGAAATGTGGGTGAATGTGCTCTGGGCCTGCAGAGCTGGGGAAGATGTCTGCTTCTAGCTATGTGAGGCCTTCTGCACTGCTCAGGCTTCAGCTTGCTTCACTAACTGTCCTCTGTTAAATTCTTTGGCTAAGAATGAACGGAAGTGAAAGCCATACTCAGTAGTGAGGCACATGGCCTGTGCACCAGCGTTCCTGAAGTCAGGAGTTACCTGGAAAACAGGTTTAATTTCATCATCTGCCTGTTCCTTACTCCTGTGCAGCAGTGATGTTTACACAGCTTTGTAGATGTGCTTTAAAAGCCCAGGTGAGATAAGCCTGTATTCGTGAAGCATTATTGGTGTTGTGCTCTTGCTGCCTCATTCCCAAAGGTGTTTGCAGAGAGAAAGGAGTGTTTGCAATGTTGGTATCTGTGCAAGCAAAATGTCTGAGGACACAAAGGGCTGAGAAGATCGCTGTATGTGGCAGCACGTCCTGGGCCGGGAGCTTGCCTTTATGCTCTGCCCAAGCTTGAGAATGGGGGATATGAGGAGAGTGGGATCATGCTGGGCTGGGGGAATGATGTGTTGGGGCTCCTGCGGTTTTTGTGAGTGAGGGACAGTGCTCAAGCTCTCAGAAAGTGCTTACTTCCTGCCTCCAACTAGAGCTATCAGTATATCACTTTCAAAATGAGCAGTTTAAATTAAAGCTAAACTAAAAAAGACCTGACTGCATCTGGGACTTGTCAGAAGCCTCGTTCAGATCTGCCATTGTCACATTTTCCAAGAGTCTGAAGATGTGGAAGATAATTATCCCATTCCGTAGACAAGTCTATTTGTTCCCTGTGCCAGTCGCTTCTATGGCTGTGCGGTCTGAGCCCCTTTCCCCATTTAAGGGTTCAGCAGCTTATCAGGCTGCTGCTGTCCCTGCATCTCCTGCTTGCACATGCTGCAAGCAAAAGCGTTCTGTAAAGCTGACCTGGACTCTCCCATTCCCAGATCACCTTATAAACCTGTGGGTTATGTTTCATTATGCCTCTTCAGTTAATGAGTCTGTCATGGCTGTCAGCCTGTAAGTACAACTTGTCTGTGAAGACATGCTCTGGAACTTTGGCAGATGTTGAAGCAGGGCTGGCCCTGGCTGTGGGTGCCAATGCAGCTGCTCCTTGGCCCCAGCTGATGATGAGGGTGTTTAAGGTTGCTGGTGAGCACCATTCCCAGCATGGGAGCTCAATTCTGATTCTGCATTCTTTAGGGCCTGCAGAAAAAGGACAGCTTTCACCTTTCCATGTGCTGCCTTCTCCTTTTTGTCAGTTTTGGTGTTTCTTTGTTTGGAATCATGCACCACTGAACTGCAGAAGACTTCCTGAAAAGGAAGTGACTGTGTGGGGTCTGGGTGGGACAGCCATACTTGCCTGCTGTTTGCTGAGCTGTTTGTTCAGTGTTCTGTGTACCTTTGGCACAGAACGGTCCATCTTCTCTCAGCATCAGGCTGGAGAGAGTTGCTCTTTGCATCCGAAGTTCTCGTTGGTCACATGTGAGACAGTGAGGGATGTGAGTTAGTGGGGGTGGTGGTGATGGGTTGGACTCGGTGATCCTAGAGGTCTTTTCCAGCCTTAATGCTTCTGTGATTCTATGTGCCAGTGCCATTTTTTTTTTGCATTGGAGGATTTGCTTCCTGGGGACACCCATCTGTGCCAGAGGAGAAGGGAACATGAACTTCAGAAGCAGAGGGAAGACGAGGAAAGGGCTTGCCTTTCTTTGCATTAATACAAGATGAAGTTTAATACTGCTAGCAGGATTCTGTCGTCTTGTCAGAATTCAGTGGTTTTCTATTTTGGATAAGCGAGGTGCTGGAATGTAAATCCCATCGCCTTGTGTCTTTCAAAATAAAATCAAAAAGCCCTGCTGATTGCTTATACGGGCAGCTAGTGCACCTTAAGAAGTAAGAAAGGTTCAGACAGGAATATAATAAGGCCTGGGAAAGTGGCAGCATGAAAGGGATGACCTTTATTTGCAATCATAGCTGAGATTTACAGTTTATTACTGATAGCTTTTATAAAGAGCCATTCAGTTCAGAGGTGAGAGGTTTGTCATCTGGAAATGCAATTAACTTTAGCCTTATCCCAATCCCCCTGGTCTTAGTGTGAGAGCAGCACTTCAGCAATATCATGATTTTTTTTTTCCCCCTACATTTTTGTCTCTCGCATCCCTTGTTCCTTGGCATGAATGCAGGTGCATGTTTTTTGCTGCTATTATATCATTATTATTAGATGCACCTTTTGAATTTTTTTATTAAATCCAACTTGATTTTTGAATGAGAAGATTTCAAAGAAGAGTGACATTTAAACTGGAGAAGAACTAAGATAACTCATGGAAGGAAATTGTGCCATATATGTCAAAAATTAATTACAGATGTGAAGAATTTTGGGGAAAAAAAAGAAAGGAGAAAAAAGGTTGGGGGGGTAAAAAGGGGGAGGAGAAAAGCAGCAGTTGATTTTTTGGTAACAGTGATCATGGCTCTCTTCCACGTGTAAAGGCCGTACACTGACACTGATCTTTGCACGTTTTAGCCTTGATGTTTGGCAGTGTGTTTATACATCAACCAGATGTGCTTGCACCATCTGCTTGCATAGGCACGCTGCACAGCGTGCAGCAGGAATGAATGGAAGCACTTTGGTATCCCTGCAGTGCACTCAGAGCTCCCCGAAGGTCTGTGTCCCAGGTTTGGTCCCTGTCCTGTCCCATTTGGGGCGGCCGTGCAGGAGGTGCGGAGACAGGAGCTGTGCTGCACGGGGCCTCGACCAGCTCCTGCTGCCTCTGTGTACTCCAGGGTAAACTAGAGCAGAATAATTACTGCCACTGTGTTCTTCATCCCTATTTTATTGTGGCTATTATTTTCATCAGTGTTAGAGGTTAATATCCCTATTTTTCTCCTCTGCTGCCTGAATACAATAGAGGCTCGGTGCACAGACCAGGTGGTGGAGGCAGTGGTGGTGTCTCCAACGTGAGCTCCAGATCAAACTGTGGGCAGTGTCTGTGTCCCCTCCTCATCCTGTTCTGTGCAGCATTTCTTTCCTATCCAGTTTAGAAAAAAGCAGCGATTCAGCACATGGTGAATAGTCCAGGGACAGCGGTGGGCTAGAGGTGCCCTGTGCCTGTCCTACCTGGCTAGGTGCTGCTTGGCACTGGTCCTGTGGTACCCAGGTGTCTGATGGACTGGAAGGAAGGCAGCCTGACTGCAGTGTCCTTAAAAACACCTTTCTGTGGTGCGAACAAGTGTTAATGTGAAAAGGGAGATTGCCTCAAACAACATGCTCTTGAACTGGAAGAGTAAACACTGCCCTTTTCTGCAGAAAGCTTTTGTTCTAAGGTGCTCTTTATCCTGATGATATTCCAGTCCAAAAACCATCCTTTCTAGCTCTTGACAGCAATAAAGAAGCCTCAGTTGTATTTATAGATTATTCTTTTCCCCCCTCCTAAGATCCAGAACAGGGTATGGGTGTCCTTGGTATGAGCGCTTACCCTTTTTTTTTCCTTTTTTTTTAATCTGACTGCTTTTATCTTAAAACTCTTGGTAGCAGAGGAGTGATGGTGCTGCTTGCAATGCAATTATTTATTTTGTTTGCAGGCAGCACACCTGATCTTCCTGAGCTGAGAAGTGAATCATGCTGTAGGGATGGGGTATACCTGTGCTATGCTCACAGACTTCAATTTTTGGCTTAATATCTTAGACAAAACATCTGGTCCTATTACCTTTGCTTTGTTCCCCTGTTCTGAGTGTCAGGGTGAAGGCTGCTGGTGTGGGGCTGTCAGATAGCTGGCTCAGGCCAGGCTCCGTGAGGCAAAGAGTGATTCCTGCAGTGCTTTTCCTAACAACAGCCAGATACCTTCTAAAGATCCATGAGAATAAGAGGAAGTGGGAGAAGAGGAATCAACTTGAGCTGCATATGAAATACATAATATAGTTGATAAGTAACAAAACTTATTTTTTTATACTTATTAAAATAAAGGTCAGCAGAGACATAAGCAAAAGCTGGAACACTGTGAACTCGGGTAAACTCAAAATCAGAAGGGACAGATGCCCATGCAACAGAAATCAACTTTAGGAACTGGGAGAACATAGAAATCTGTGCATTGGGTACCAGACCTAACTGGTTGCTTCAAGTCCTTGAGGAAGGCATATGTAGCTACTGTCTAGAGTACTGAAAGACATGTGAGGCACGGAGGAAACCTGCTTTGAAGTTTTATGAAGGCTGAAGACTTGGAGGAAGGGTGATGGGAGAGTCATGGGTCTGTGCTGGGCACTGCTGGGCTGAGGTGGAGTGGGGGCAGTGGGTGCCCATGCTGGGGCTCCACGCTGGGTGGTGAAACCAACTTCTCTCCTGTGCGTCCTCTCCTTTACCTCCCCTGTCAGCAAATGAGCATAAATGGGTTCCAGTGAGATGTGGATAATAACTAAGATGCAGTAGGAAATTAATTAAAATATATTTATAATTACACCCCTAACTTGAACCTATTAGTTACACTATCTGTTTTTAATTGCTTTCAATTTGTGGGTTTCTTCAGAATTTAAAAAATGATAGCATTTAATTTAAACATTGTGAGGTTTATCCGGAAAAGCACATTAAATTCAAATACAGTGTGTTTTTGCAAGTGGGAAATTGACAAGAATTAAACACTGTGCTTGGAGTACCCACAGACTGAAGCCCTGGGATGGGACTTTGGGTATATGCAACACCCCGGGAAAGGAAGACGGACAGAACTTATTTCCAGTTATTTCCAGATTGCAGTTTCTGTCCCTCTTTATTTTTGCACGTCCAAATGATAAAGCAAAACAAGGAATGGGAACACTTTAGTAAGAGATGTTATATTCCAGCATTTGATTTTGTTGCAAGCTGTAACCATGCTCTGAAGCCAGAACAAAATTAATTAAAAATTATGCACCCCTCTGATTTTGTTCAGGTTTTCCCTATGTAAGTTTTAGTTACGTACAAAGAAGCTCTGGAAACAAATCTGATTTTAAAAAACACTTTTACAGTTCAGGATACCCCTTGCTTTCAGGGAGTGAGGGCAGAGCACGGGCAGTGCTGCTGCATGGAGTGCTGCTCAGCCACTGCCCCTGTGCTTTTCCCAGGGGAATGGGGACACAAAATCTTATGTGATGCTGTGTTATTAAAAATGTTCCTCATAGATTTGCTCATGCTGACCATTTCTAGATGTCCTTTAAAAGCGGAATCAAAATAGTGTGAAACATTTCTCATAGCTGATATTCTGCTTTTTGTTTTTATTTTTATTTTTGAAAAACAGTCCTGCTCCCCTGTCTGCTTATAGCTATAAGTATAACTGGGTTTGTTGGGTGGATCAGAGCTTTCTGAAGTCATCAGGGAGTTTTGTCTCCTGCTACCACCCCATCCCCAAATTTCACTGTGGCAGGAACCAGCTCACATGGGCAGGCTCTGGCCCTCCCCTCTGGTTTCTGACCTGTGTGGGAGTGTTTGGCCGTTGTTGCGCCTGATCAGAGCTGGGCATGAGTGTAAATCCTTCAGCTTCTAAATATTAAAGCAACAAAGGGCAAGTGGGATGCTGACACAGAGATGTGTGCTTAATGGGAGTGTAGGAGCAGTGCTGGCACAGCTCTCTGTGGCTCGGGGCTTTTGTGCTGGGCAGACCAGGGTGGGCTCAGGAGCAGTTCCGTGCTGGTTTCTCAACCATTTTGGGTATGTGGTGGCCAGGTTCCCCTGTGTGCTCCTAGGTGAGATACTGGGAGGGATTTTCAACCCAGTGAGAGTCTTTCCACTCGTTAGAGACTGGATTTGTTCTCAGCAGAGTCTATAGAGGGACGGGACCAGTCCCAGAGCTCTGTGCACTGACCTGCAGAGGCACCATGCAGCACTGGCTGGGCTGTGCAAGGGCAGATGCTGCTGCATCCCCCTGCACTGTGCTGAGGTCCTGGGGGACCTTTTGTCTTCCCTGAGAATGAGCAACAGCTTCATCAGATAACCAGGTTTGTGGGGCAAGCTGGATTGTTTTGGGGAGGAGAGAGAAAGTGTTTGCAAAAATAATTGTGTTCCCGGGCCAAAAGACACTGAGATGATATTCACTCACATGGCGGCAGCACTCACTGAACTCAGTTGTATCAATCACAGCAGTATCCACAAAGGTATCGTGTTTGCCACCAAGGTGAATTTTATATCAACCTATCAGGAAAAGACAGAGCAGCCATCTCTAATTGATAACTTGAAAATGCACGCTCAATGTGTAAAATGCAGCATACATAATTTTAGGGATGAGAAAGGCTGTAATCCCTTCTGGGGACAAACAGGCCTTGGGCTGCAGCAGCACATGCAGCACTTCCTCACCTCTGATGGGCTTTGAACAAAGCCCTGCACTGCTCTGCCATGGAGCTGTGCATCACCAGTGCAGCACATCTGCTTTCCTTGAAGTGCTTGTTCTTGGACAAAACTGAATAGAAAATTCTCTGAAAAGGCATCGCTGTGTTCTGACACTGTAGAAATAGCTTAATATCAGCTCATCAATAAGACATTATGCCTTCTGTGTGACACAAAGCCTGGTGGAACAGAAAGGAGTTATGGCTGATGCTGGACGGACCACACTCTTCCCTCCCTGCTCCTTGACCATATTTAGTGTGATTAAAAAGGGCGGGGGAAGAATTATAGGTAATTCTTTGCAGCAATTTAAAAGCCGAGTTCTGTTGAGCCTGCATCTTCTCCACAGGAGATATTTATAGTAAAACTGTAACCAGGAGGTTCCCCTCTCTTTCACTGCTCAGCAATAGAATGATTTATGAATGTGACAATCCCACCCCTGGATAATGTTAAGACTAACATAATGTGCAGCTGAGTAACTCCATGTTCCAAGCTTATCGGGCTGTGTAACACAGCACGGGTTGGTGCTGTGTGAGGGGATGTGCTGTTGCTTGGAGGTGGGATGCTGGGAGCCCACAGCTGGGCAGTGCTGGGAGCCTTCCCTGGAACCTTCTGGGAGGAGGGTGGGGTGGAGAGGTGGGTGCAGCAGCAGTTGTATGGAAAGCTGCTGAAGCAGGGGAAGGCCCATAAGCATGAGCAGAGACCATCTATAGAGAAGAATTGCCGGTCAGCACATTTCAGCCAGGTGGAATTCCAGACCCTGGCCAGCTCTTCTCCTTCCCTGCCCTGCAGGTGCTCTGGTGGAGGTGGGAGCCGTTCCCACCCGACCCTGGGGGTGGTGGCACCTCAGGGCTGTGCTGGGATGGGGGTGTCCACCACATCCCCGAGCTGTTTGTGGCTGGGGGAGCCATGGCTGAGCGGGCTGTTGGTGTGGAGCAGCCGTGCTGCTCCTTCCTGACGGGTTGTCAGGAGGAATGGAAGGGTTTAAGTGTGTGACCTTTTGCAGGAATGACTTCAACAATAGCTTATTGTACCGTGTCAACCGCAGTTGTGGTTGTAACAATGAATTGCACTTTGAGAATGCAAATTGAGTTCCTAATTGAGAGATTTAATCCAGGGTGTACTGGGCAGTAATCTCTTAAGAGTTTTGTTCCTGTTAAAGCATTTTGGATTTCCTCTAGAGTCAAATGTGCTGTTCCAAAGTTGAAAGTATTACATACCCGGGGAGAAAAAAAATGGAAAAGTGGCTGTGCTTAATGAGAACAGTGCTGGCACTGAAAGCAAAGCTCTCCAAGCCCTGCTAGAGACAGAGCAGTCGTCACCATACACGCGTTGGTTTTCATGAGGCTCCGTAACTGCGCCCAACCGAGAGCGGCAGCGCTCTGCGCTGAGGGAAATTACCTCTGCTTGTAAACAGTGCGTGTGCTCAAGCACACACCTACACGTAAGGGTTTTGATAACCACTGAGAGAAATGCTGGGTTTTCTGCCATTTTTCATTTTAGTACTGGAAAAGTACCTCTGAACTCAAACAACTCATTGCTATGCAAGCTCTGAAAAGCTCTTTGTATGTATCATCGTGAGAAAGATACAAATGGTGTCTGAGTTAAGGAAAAAACTGAAGAAAAAAATGGTAAGTATGGTAGAAGTGGAAGGGCTGAGGAGGAAGCCGTAGTGAGCGGTGTGCACCATCAGGCCATTCCGGTCTAATTGCTGATGCCATCGTTTTGGGGGGATTTTCTGAACACGCTGTTGAGTATTTTTGGGTCCAGCAGTTGTCAGTGTGTGCTTTGCTGGGTATTTCATAATGCTTCAGTGTAATGCCATTACTGAGCACTGCTTCATATGGAGCTGCACAATTAAATGTATGTTACATGTGAAGATAAGGATTTAGTGAAATTTCTTCGCAGATTTCTTCACAAACCAAGTACATGATTGCTTTTGACTTACCAAGAGTCTCATTTGGATAATGACTGCAAATTTGGAACTACTTTTGTACGTCAGAAGACATCACAGGATTTCAGTGCTATGCCCTTTGGGTTAACGTACAACTGGAGTCATTTACAGATTAATGAACCCTGTCTGACGAAGATTAATTTCTGAAATACTTGTTGTCTGTTTATATGAAGTCACACTAGCAACGTCTGCTTTAGAAAAGCACACGAAGGGCTGAATTTGAGAGAACTGCCAAGGAAAATTAACTTCCCAGGAGAGCAGGTCCCCATGGCAGTAACGACAGGAAACGCTCAGCTGTGAGATGCAGGAGCCCAGTGCTGTGGTGAGATCAAGCCGATGGGTGGGAGGGACCAACCAGTTCCATTTTTACCCGACTTCAAGTGTAGAAGATACAATGCTGAGAGCATCTTTTACTTGAATGTGAGCTTGGAAATGAACAGGCTCGGGTTGAGTGTACTGCTAAGCAAAGATGTGTACCTATTGCAGAGCGGCACTGCGGGCCCCGGGGCAAAGACCTGCCTGGGGTCTGTGCAGCCAGTCCATAGCAGCCCCATTCTGCCCTTTGTGCTGCTGTTTGCTGTTGGGTTGGGTTCTTTGAGTGCTGGACTCACAGCACAGTGCAGGACAGTCACTGCTGCTCTGAGCCGCACAGGGCTCTGTAGTAGCGATGCCAGCTGGGAGGAAGAGTGTGATGTGCTGTGTGTGCATTGCTTACCAGCTGCCTTCCTGGCATGCAGGTGGCCTGCGTGGAGCAAGCACACTGCTTATCGAATTTGTGAGTAGTGAGGTGGGCTCTGAAGGGAGCATACTCTGAGCGGGATGGAAAATCCATCCCAGCGTGTCTCCATCACTGCGTTCCTTCACGAGGATGCATGGAGCCACTGCTCTGCTTTTCCGCTCAGGCTCTGCTTTATGTGCAGCAGGATTTGGTTTCACCAAATAAATCTTGGAGCTATTTCATGAAATTTAGACTGTCTGCGAAATGAAATGTAAGCATCTGGCAGATGGCTTGTAAAACAGAATCTCGGGAGCCACCTGGATTTTAGGGATCTGAGTTACCTGAACTGGGAGAGGTGCTTTTGGCGTTGCTGACCTATGTGAGCTTTGCTTTAGGAACTTTGCACGTAAGCAGTTTTACGGGTGGTGGGACTTGTGCCAAACCCCAGGTGTTCCCCAAATGTGGGGCATGGTGCTGCCCTGCTGCCTTGTCCAGCTGAGGATTTTACACAGTTCCCTAAGCTCATCCCAGGACAGAACTACAAAGGACAGTGTTCCATCACTGTGCAAGGTCCCCACCTCTGTGTTCCCTCCTGGTGACTTTGTTTCCCACTGTGATTGTGTATTTATGCAGTGTGATCCAGGAGGGAGCTTCTAGTCCACATTTCCCCTCACCAACAGGAGTGGAGCAGAAGTAATTCCAAATAATGGTCTTGGACTTGAAACAGGAGATGAATTAAGAACTTTAAATTGTGGAGTGCTGGGAGGGCTGTCTTACTCCACAACACCATCTGTGCTGTCCTCCCCAGCACCAGTACAGCACTGCATGCAGGATGGGTCCTGTGCAGTCACGAGGGCTGCCAGGAGCTCGTGTCGTGCAACACCAACCTTGTCTGATTTTGGTGTGTTGGTCGTTGTGGAGTCTCCTGCTTTGATTTTGTTTCTGTGACTGCTTTTTACGTGGCACATCCTTTCTTGCTCTTCTTCTGTTGCAGCCTGTCACTTGTTATTTGAGGAACTTTACTTCAGTCATTTGGAGTGTCTTGTTATACTTTGCACATCTCTGGTTTATGTGTATGAGCTGCAGTAAAGTGCAGTGATTGCTTAAAAACACTGTAGTTACTTAGAAGAGATGACTTTGATTGTGTGTTTTTTGTTCCCATCACAATAACACTTTGCAGGTGATTATTAAATTAGAGATTTTCTTTGTTTTTCTAACAAAAAAACCCCACCTTTTTCATGTCAGTGCCAATTATGAGTAGTAATTTTTCACATTTTACAAAAGAATTTTCTGTCCTGCCTCCACACCCTCCCCAGCCCCCCCAAATAAAGAAAGGCTTTGACACTCTATGACAAGGAGGTGGGGGGTAGGGATTTTTATTATTATTTTTTGCAAACACAGTGCTTTTGACTTTTCTTTAAAAAATCTGTTGACTCTATTGAAATGTGACAGGGCAATATTTAACCTGAATAGAGGCATGTTGACTCCTCTTATTAAAACTGACAGTTAAGGACATTTTTCTCTTTATTCCTTCTGATACACGCAGACAAGTCTTCACTGCTAACTAGTATACAAAATCAAAAACAAAAAAATACAGAGTGAGGAGATGAGTACCTTATAAACAATATATGAATGACAATCGTAAGTTTAATCTAGCAAAGAAACCTTTTTTTATCCTTTAAGAAAATTAAAGCCCTTTCAAATTAGCTTGATATATGAAGACAGGCTGACATCATTAATTTGCAGGCGCTCGTGCCCTGCTGCCTCGCACAGATGTGCTGTGCCAGGTGCACTGCACAGACCCACAGCGACACCTATAGTGGGTGGGGGGCTCTGCCCGTTGGGGTGGGGCTGCTCACTCCTGCCCTGTGCCCACCTGGGCACCCGGCTCTGGGGTCTGTTGGTTGCTCTCCAAGGAGGCTGACTTGGTGGTGCATGTGGAGGGCTTCACTTGGTGTTTGTGGAGTGTGGGCAGAACTCTCTCTTGGCCGAAGCCGACAAGGCTGAGCTGCTGCAGCCTGTCTGAGCTGCTCTCTGGAGCAGTTGGTAGAATATCCATGCATGCTGTATGATGGCCCTCTGGTCCGTGTGCTTTGCTGCTGCATGGGTTGGTGGTTCTGGAGCTGCCCTTCACTGTTCCCAGCACTCTGCATCTTCATGGTGACGTTTTGGGTGGAATTCTCCTTTGGCTCAGTTGTCTTGGTAGGACAATGAGCAAAACATCTGAACGCTTTCTTGCTTTTTCAGTTGTTCTTGGGCAACGTCCTGAGAGCGAGGTCTTAGTAGCATGGAATAAGTCTTTGTCCCTGGCTAACCATGAGACTGCCTTCGTCCTTGGATGGGAAGAGAAAGTCTTAAATATAAACCAATAGCAACTGGAGGCAGCAGGTCAGGCTCTGGGTGGTTGGTTGGCTGTGATGGGTGTGTTGCTGCTGGTGCTGTTCTGCTGCAGGGGCTGGTAGAGCATGGATGCTTCTCAGTATGACTTAGTGCAGGGCTGAGTAACAGTGCTGGGGAACTGGGAGCGGGGTTGCATCGTGCCTGTTGTCTGTGTCATACAGTGCAGAGCTGGTAACTCTGCTGGTCTGAGAATGTGCTTGTTATTTCTGGAGGTTGGCTTCAAAGTCACAGTAAGTGGAAGTTTATACCCTTCAGCACCAGGGGTTTGCACATGACATGTACAAGCAACAGGGAATGGCCTGCTCTTAGCCTCATCCTGCCCTTTTGAAGGGTGGGACTGAAACCTAGCAGGAGATGAAGCAGCAGCTACGAAGGCTCAGCTGATGCTCTGAATCCTACTCTGTGCATCAATCAGTTAACTTAAAGGAGGGAAAAGTCAGATGTGCATTTTGTACTTCTCAGATGAGATTAGGAGAATCTATAATGCCCTAAGGCAGATAGCTCATGCATCCATGAGAAGTGGACTGCTACACTGTGTGTTGTACGAGGTTCGTGGAGGAGTTTGGGGGTCTTTAGATGTTTTTGTGTGAGTTTGGAGAAGGATTGTCAGCTGTGTAGTCCAGAAAACCCTGCACAGGCAGTCAGATATAAGAAGCAGAAGACCAGTGCCAACAGCCTGTGCCTCAGTGCAAAGCTGTGCCAAGGAAGGGCAGGATGGGCATTGGGAAGATGTCTTTACTGCATGTGGGGTGTAACACTGTAATGGGCTTCCTAGGGAGGAGGTCGATGCCTTGTGCCTGTCAGTGTTCAGGAGGTGTTTGGACAATGCCCTCAGTGATGTACTGTATCTCCTGGTTCGCCCTGGAGCGGTCAGGCAGTGGACTCAATCATTGTAGATTGCTTAAAACAGAATTACTCTAAATTAACAAAAACTGTCTATATATGTTGTAGCTTAGGTCTTCAAGGCAATTTGTGTCATTTCTTCCACTGGCACAGAACTTGCAGGTGGTGCCACAGTATAAAAAATGGTGTAATAGTGGTGAGGGGAAATCAGTGAGTTAAAGAGAAATTCTGGTTGACATCACACCAGATTCCTGAAGTAAGGCGCTGGAAAACTCATAAAGTGTTGAACTATGCAAAAAATTCACCAAAGAGAGATCAAACCCCTGAAAAGTGAGACCACAGCAGGCTGTTCCTTCAGGAATGACGGCGTGTGTGCAAGTGAGCAATTCTCACCGAAATGAAAGCACGAGCCCAGGCTTGGGATGACATGGCACTTAGAGATCTGGCATTGATTGGCCATCATCGATAAGATGCACTTTGTCTTTTCAAAGCAGCAACTTGCTCAGTCATGCTGCAAAGGAGGGCTGAAGCGTGGGACACATTGTGAAGGTTTTCTCTTTCTCCCCCTCGGATGAGATGGATGCTATCAGTGTGCTTACATAGGTACCAGAGTGGCTGAATGAATGCACAGGAAGGGAAACATATTGGAGTAGTCAGGAATCTAGTGCATTATTAAGCCTCATTCTTATGCGCTACCCCAACATCTCAGACTTTAAGGTGGCCCACCAAAGCAAAGCTGGGAATTGAGGGTGATTTCTATGCAGTGGAATGGATGTGCTCACAGTAACAGTGCTGAATTCACCCACAGCATTACTTGCATAGGTCCTCTCATTAACAGTGAGATCTCCTCAGTGGTGAGGGCAGTGTGCAGCTAAGAGGCCGACTTCCATTTGTCGTCTGTCTCCATTCGGTCTGTGCATCTGAAGCAAGATTGAGTTTAGACCCATACCTTTATTTCACTGCTGTATATAAAGCGTTTAAAAATACATCTTTGTTCTTCAAAAGAAGTAAACTTTTACTCCTTCTTTAGTTGTAAATTTGATTGACCAGATGTTTTTTAGACTTACTGGGTTTGTGTTCAAGAATCCTTTTCCTCAATTTTGACCAGGGCCTGCATTGAACAAGGAGGCTTCCACAGGGGAAAGGTGGCATCTTATTTCTTTTTACACCATAACTTTTGCATATCCTGTCAGTCTGATGACTTCCAAAGTTTTCTGTATATCTTTGCTTTATTTTGGTGAAGTAACATTTCCTGAGGCATGACAGGATCCTTCAGGGAGATGCACAGTGTGGGATGTAGAAGGCACTGGTAAAGGTGAGGGGACACTGCAGTTTTCCGTTACCCTCCGGCAGAGGCACAGCGCATTGCCACACTGACAGTGACCACCTGTGGTCATCACTGCTCCTCCCTCTCCTGTGAGTTGTCTCCTCTGTGAACTCCAATTAAGGAACATTTCCCCTTCAGTTTGGAACTGGCTCTGAGCAGCTTCGTGGAGGCCTATGGGATCACAGTGAAATGTGGGAGCAGAGGGCAGAATGGGAAGATGGGCATCGGCTCTGAACACAGGCATCAGAGTGAGCACAGGCATGTGATTCAGGCCATAGAGGAGTTTGTCTTTGGAATATCTATTAAGACCTTTTTTTTTCCTCTTCATGAGTGAAATTGTTGCAGGTGTAACTGCTGGCAGGATGCTGTTAACACTGTATCAAGACCACACTGAGCCAGTTTGGGAAGCAGGGATGTTCCTGGGCACCTGTCTTGTCATGTGGGCTTTTCTGATTAAGATGTGGAATTGGAGAGATGATTGTTTACGACTACAGAAAGTCACTTAAATCTTTTAATGAATCAGAATGCTTTTGTATAGATTGGATGTGATAGCTGGTCTGTATTCATACGCATTAGTGTTGGTGCACAGAATCCGAGCGTGCTTTGTTTCGTCCGTGAGTCCTGATGCAGTATGAGCTCTGTGCTTCTGCCCTGAATCAGGATATTCTATATACCTCGCAGTTGGAGTCATATTAAAAAGAATTTAGTAATACCACATTGTAGTAGAAATGGCAATCTTAGCTTGTCACTGTTTGGGGTCCTCAGGTCAACCTCTTTAATTAAGTCTTGTAATGTTAAGAGTGAATTCAATACCCATCCTACCCTATCAGAGCTAACACTCTTTCCTGCACTGCTTTTATCAGCATGCCCGATTTTCCACCTGGAATTTGTTTTAACGAAGCCCAAATCCTATTTTGCTGAAGGCTGGAGGCTGTGTGGAACATTCTGCCCATTCCTCTGTTGTCCACGCTATGAAACTCAGGGCAGACAAGCTGTAAGCTGCATTTTGATGTCAGGTTAAGCTATTATAGTACAAATTGTGTTTAATATATTTTTAAATACTTTCTTTAATATTTTATAGGGTTTTTTTCTATAGAATTAGCAGTAAAAACAGCAGTGCTTCATATTTCAGATCTTTTTCCACCTTTCAGAGGGCTGTGTTCCACATGATGTGGTTACCAGCTGGACAGCCAGAGGCTGAGTGCAAAGAAAGCGCAGCAGGCTTCATTTCTACCCCAGTGTTCAAGGCACAGAGCATTTTTGCACAAATAATCCTCTTTCTTGTATACTCCCTTCCCATTTTAATTCCATTAAAAAAAACAACTTTTCTTTCACTAGTTCTCCAAAGTTTGCGCCACCAAAACCAAAGGAATTCAGTTCACTGATGTTTATCTGAGCGGAGAGAGCATTGCCTTATGTGTAATTTAAATATTCATTTAAATTACGCTTCCAGTTCTATTTAACTCCTCTAAGATGAGCAGTTCTCTTCATATTGTGTTGTTTGCTTAATGTAGACAGCACGCTTAAAAGCTGGCTTAGAACTGCAGCATCATCGTAGGCTCCAACAAACATGAGAGCAGAAGGATCTGTTGGAGCACAGGTTGACCACCAGCAGGATTCACATCTCCATGGGTGCTGGCAGGCTCGCATGATGCCAGCTCTGAGTGCTGTGGGTTGATGCTGCTCGGAGCACAGTGTGCCATGCAGGATCTGACACGAAGTAACGCGGCACTGTACATTCACTGATGTCTGTGTTGACCTTGAGTCACTGAGAATTGCTAAACAGCTGTTTTGTTACTGAAGTCAGTGCATTTGAACCCACTTACACATGAGAGAATCTTCGGGTAGGAAGCTGCTGTTTCTGCAGCACTTCTGACCAAAGCCATGCTCGATGCTGTCAGTGTTTTCCAAAGCCAGAGGGTGGTTTGCCTGTATTACACATGAAATGAGAAAACATTTATTCCAAAACGTAAACACAGGGTCGGCAAACACTTGAACTCATCTGGTTTCACCACATACTTCTCCTGTGATCATGGCTAATTTAATGTAGGTTAAAATCAAAAGCTAAAGTGAAAGTTATTTTTCTGCAGGCTGTTTTCCAAATTTTCTCCATCCTCATGTTTTTACTGTACTTGTTATATGAAACAGCAGCCACATATGTGTCTGTGTGCTTTTGTGCATACATCTGTTGCGGGTGTGGATGCATGTGTCTGAACATATGTATGAATGAAGCGGCGCGCGCTGCTGGCGGAGCGCGGGCCATAAGGCAGACACCTGCTCCGGCAGCGCGGCCGCGCCACAGAGCGAGGTTTAAAAACAATTACGATCTCGAATGTACTTGTTAGAGCAAAAGAACAAACTAAACTAATTTAAAGTAATTTTTCCCTTAGGATGGTAATTCATTGACAGAATTACCCTGCTATTGAAATTGGGCCTGTTGTTTGCACAGCAGAGCGTATTAGATAAATAGCAGTAATAGCCGTTCTCTACGTTTAATAAATGAGCTAAAATTTCTTGATACGCTTGATCTATATTACAAAGTTTATTTTTTGCTTTCTAGTGGGAAGCCGAGGATGTCTTTGATTTTCTGTAGCTGCTCCAGGCGTGCAGCTCGTGCCGTTTGCAGTGGGCTCAGAGGTGGGGGACGGGCGGCACAGCCCCGTGAGCCCCCGCACCGCTGCTGCCCCAGGTCCGACCTTCCTCCTTTGAAAGCTTTCTCATGGAAGTTGTTGTGTGTGTACCGTAAGCAGCGGTGTTACTGTATGTTAATAGGCACTTGCTGAGGAGAAGCTGACTGCTTGCTGTACGACTTGTGCTTTTGTATATAGCTTTCTACATAAACCCATCTGATGAGGATCTGATCAGAAATGCATTCAGAACACCGAAGGCAGTTGGTGCCCAAAGACAAGATCTGAATGAGCAGTGCAGTGCAGAGCTGTGCTGCTGGCCATTGCTGGCTCCCAAGCATGGGGACTTCCCAAACCCTCAGCAGTTTGGCTGCAGTTGGCATTAATGCGGCACTCGGCGGAGCCTCCACTTCTCTTCTAAACCTCTTGCCTTGTGTTGACTGCCATGTGCCCCTGTCATTGCCTGGGCACGGGGACTGGAGACTGCTGTTTTGGTGCAGCCTGACTGAAGGAAGTGCTCTGATATTTCTGTGCAGCTGTCTGACTGCTCTGTGACAGTGTGCTGGGCTGGATTGCTAGAAATGGTATGGCTGGCTTCAGCATCCATCTCTAGGTGTGCTGGAGAGCCTGAAGGGATGGGACAGATGAGCTCAGGATGTGGGATGTTAGCAAGTGCTGGTAGGGGAGGTCAGGAGGGCACTGTGTGTGCCCTTCTGCCAACCTCCTGCAGTGGGGCTCTGGCGGTTCACATCTTATCCTAAGCATCCTTACAGGGAACACCACTTGGAAACAAACTTCACAGCTTCCCTGCTCCTTTCCAAGAGCAAACTTGCTGCTTTTCATTAAGCTGTTTGATTGCTATCAAACTTCTTGTTGTCAGTACCAAAGGCAGCCAGGGCTTTGTACAGTGTGCCGGGCAATTGTGCAGTTGCTGTGGCCTGCTTTTGGAACAATGTCTCTTAAAAATCTTAAGCAGCTATCACTTTTCATGGCTAATGAACTGAGGATCTGGGAATTAGATCCAGAGCCAATTCTTGGATTAAACCCTCTGAGCCCAAAACAAGGCTGTCTTCAGGAATAAAAAACAAGCTGGGGCTGCTGGAATAGGGTACTACAGCCTGTGACCTTCAAGATGTGAGATAAGTGACCAACATGAAGGGTACAGCAAGAACTAATCAAGGAGGAGGGATGAATACCAAAGGACTTGTCTGGGAGTCAGTAATGCAGCTGAGGGGTGGGGGGACTGTTTGTTTTTAGATGCAATTTCTAAAAGGCTTTTTGAGTTTTGGGAATATTTGAAGTAAGTGTCCCTCAACATTCACATGCTGATCAGGGACAGAATGAGTGTAGTGGCCCGGCCTGCCCCTGGTGAAGGGCAAGAGGGAGAGAAACCCCAACCCGTTCTGTACACAAAGGAGCAGAGTGCAATTGGTAATCTCTGCAGCGGGTGGGTGGTCTGTATTCAGAGGGAGGTTTGCAGGCAGATTTCATCCCGCAGACCAATAATATTTAATAATGACATCGCAAAACCCACAATCTCCTCAACACCTTAAAAACCAAAGAAAATACCTGCACAAAGGATGGATTTCAACGCTTCCAGAAAAATGAAAACGTGGAGAACAACTGAAAGAGTTGTAAATAGCAGCTTTAACAGGAAAATTCCAGAATGTGTTCAAAGTAAATTAGCTACTGCCATGCTTCCTCGCACTCCCTCCTCCCTTCCCTTCCTCCCTCTGCCCGCTTTTAGTCGCTTTGAATTTCCCTTCCGCTCTCTTAGTTGACAGCATTTGCACTTATTTCTGTTAGGGAACATGGCCATTCTTTTTTATGGCAAGGTGAAAATAATTTTATTTTCATCACTTTCCCCCACTCCCGTGATGGATTTACTTGAAAAAAAATAATGACGGGCTTCACAAACTGGCCTGACAGTTGTGATGCAGAGAGTGAGCTGGCTGAGCAGGGACAGTGAGGCATCTCTGTACCTATTATGGCAAAAATCGATAATGCTTTCTGTAAATTGCTCCTCCCAGAGGAGATGAACAAATGCAGGAGACAAGGGAAGCCATCATTCTGTATGAAAGCCCCTGCACATTTGGACCAGTACAATTATCAGGAAGGACTTTTTTCTTTTTCCTTTTTTTTTTTTCTTTCGTTGAGGGGGGGTGGAGAGCAAGGGAGTGTGATGCGAGGAAGCAAAGACCTATTTTTCAAGAAATGTTAATTGAAGGCTAAGATTTAGTGAATTGCCTAAATCCATTGCTTTTGGGGGGCAGAGAAGGAATTAAGATAGTTTTCAGAATGATGGCAGATTCTTTGGATGACTTTATGCTCTGATTACGCATTCAGACTTGCCTATTTAATTCCCTTCTGGCAGACAGCAGTTCTCTCCTCTCATCATCTGGAACCACGCGGTTCTGGGAATCCTTGCAAATGTTGTGTTACCCTGAGTGGGAATTCCACTGAGTATCACCATCGGATTTTTCCTGTTGTGGAGGCATATAAATTATATATTGTGTGGTGTGAAAGGTAATCTGAAGTATGCTGGAGGAGCACATGATGCCTTTACTTTTGCTACAATTGTTTGGGGAAATGCCATTATTTGTCTTGTAAGCAAGGAATAATAGAGGGCATGAGAGTCATAGATGCTCCATGAAGAGGCAGAGCTCGAACAGAAGGAATGTGGAGGAAGGAGAGCTGAACAGAATGGTTTCCTTGTGAATGCTTGTGCTTCCTCTGAAAGGTGTAGGATGACCACTGGTAGATCCTGTGGTGTGTTTGCCTTTCATCACAAGGGCATTCCTTTTGTGAACATCTTTAAGAAGAGGAAAATAAAGTTTGTTATCTGATAGTGAGATCATTACTGTGCATTACATTATCACTGGTCTCGCGAGACCTTGGGCAAATCCTGCAATTTCACCGGGTCTCCGCTTTCCCATCATAAAAGTGAGATCAGTAATAACACTTGTCTTTGTGAAGGTCTTCACTTTCTTCACACAAAGGATATCTGAATGCCTCATCTGTTACTGGCAGTACTTCCTCTGTCCAGCAAATAATTTGTTTTTGTGCAGACGTGTTGTGATACTGCTTTCTGCCTACGCACTGGTAGATGAGCATGAAGCGCAGCTCCTCAGCAGTGCGAAGACAGAAGAATTGGCATTGGGCTCTTCTCTGTCACCTGTCAGCCTGGCATTTCTGCTGTAGTGAGAAAAACAGCAGAAATACCATAGACAAGCGAGGAGTGTATTGGAACCATTCCTTACCGTAGTTGGAAGTTAGGCAAGAGAGACTGCAGGCACATGCTCAAATGTAAAGTGCCCTGAAGTTCCAAAAGGCATATTTGGAAAGGGCATTCAGAAAGTTCAAAAAAAGCCACAGCAGGTAAAAGAGATCAGCATCTATCACCTTGAATTAAATCAAAAGTAAAGGGAGACATTCACCTCCTCAAAAATGTCTCTCAGAGGCATTGTCCCAGGAGCACAGCTAAGTGCTCTGGGATGTATGGGCAGATGTATGTGGGGAGCTATCACCAGCTAGACATGGGAGAACCTGTGAAAACTCACAGAGCTGATGGTACGATGTCAGATGAGATGAACTGCTATTCCTGTGCTGAAGAGAAGTGCACTGGGAGAATAGGGAGAAATAACAGACAGGCTGTGGTAGGAGGGAGAAGGTGTGCAAGGGAGACGTTACTTATTCACGTCATTTTCCTGATCTTTGTTTTTTAATGCTGTAATTCTTGACTCTTGATTGGTTTCAGTTTCTCTGGTTAGGTTTTTTTGTTCATGAGTTCTCTTTTTGGAGTGCCAATAATTGCTTCAGAGTTGAGGAGAATGTGTGAATGAAAGCATGCATTGTAATTCCGCTAACCCATTTTGTTAGAGCTGTTTCATGGTTTGTTAAGAACACAACAGCTGTTTACAGTTTTTGTGCATCTTCTGCACCGCGCAGACTTTTGATGACTGCCTTTCTGTGGTATGATAAGCACATAAGGACGGATGAACTTCTTATGCTGTGTTCTCAGAACCTGAGAAACAGCTTGAGTTTCCTTTTTCTAATACCTCTGGAATGGAAGCGTCTTGGTGAGGAGACGAACGCCGGATCAGGTTTCTACTTTGGCAGAAAGAAACCATGAGGAAAATGCCCAACTGTGTTTCACAGCAGAGACCATTTGTTATGAAGTGGAAAGTTTCATTGTTCCCACCATTGTCAGATGGAGAAGCTGTGATGATGCAGGAAGTGAAGACGCTCCTCTAAGTCAGTATTCTGTCTCCCTCCCATGGAAGGGAAAAGCACTGTTTTGTTGTTTGTGTGAGCGTAGGAACAGAACAAACAAAAATGATTTGCTAAAAATCAATAATTTTCATGTTGTCTTAATGCATCTAAAATATTTAGAGGAAATATGTTTAAAAGCTATTACTATGGTTTACATATACTGAAAGTTTTAAATAATGAATTTGAAAAATGCTACTGAACACTGAGGGTGGTTCTCATATCCAGGAGGCGAGTTGGGAGCCCGGGCTGCTGCGGGTCAGCAAAGGGCAGCGGGAAAGGTAACATCCATCACGCCTGTGCCAGCGGCTGGTATTGGTGATCTGCTTCCGCTAGCAGTAGTTATTCTTCTGAAGGGAAAGCCTTCTAAACAAGGCTGTGAATTGGTTTTCATGCTCGCATTGACAGATTGGGAAAGCAGTTTGTTCTACCAAATTTAACAATGATATATCATTATCACAACTTTGGGGGAAATCTATAAAATCAATAAGTTTGTAGCCTGAACAGGATTTGTATCGCTTGCTTGCTGTGCTGGTGTCAAAGCGTGAGCATATGGATTGAGTCACAGCCTGAGATCAATGGAATTTGTGGACAGTAAGCTCAATAACAAGCCCTTCTGAAAAGAAATAGATGTAAAAAGCAAATTTACTAGAGTATAAAAAAAAAAAAGCTAATATCTTTTCCGCGCCTGGCTGTAAAGTGCTGTTTGGCTGCCGCTGGCTGCTGGTACTTTGAAAGCTGTCTAGGGTATGTGCTTGCAATGCTGAGTGCTGCTGCTGCTCTCTAGTTCCATGCATTGCATGTACAGTTGGATGCTTCTGTTTGTAGGGCTTGTATTAGGAAACTAGCCAAGAATAGGAGGAGGGGGAAAAAAATAGCCCTTTATATTGTAAACTGAATAAAGAATAAAAACAGTCAGTGTGTCTGCTGGGGAAAGACCATGGTGGCTTTATTTACTTTGTACTGGCAGGGCTTGCTAATGGAGAAAAATAAAAAGGCATAATTAAATAGTTTAATGAATTCGCAGCTCTTTTGTTTGAGTGGGGCTGGGAATGCATGTTCCAGAGGGCCTCACAAAGAGCTCGGCTGGTAGTGAGTTAAAAGTAGGAAATCAGTCCTTTGAAGGCATTTTTATACTTCATTATCCCAGCATGTAAAATGACTTGTACTAAACGATTGAGGATTTTTTTTTCACTCTCTCTCTTTCTCTCCTCTTTTTCTAAACAAAGGAGAGCATCAGGGCGGCAGGAGCATAATTCCCCTCAGTGTCCTAGAGCCAATAGATCAGCTTGTCAGCGAATTGGTGGGCCTGTACTTATGTTTCAGTAAAATATAGGACTCTGGGAAACTGTAGTGAACAACGAAACCACAAGGCAACCACCACAGAAACACACACTCTAAGAGATCCTGGGGGAGTAGGGATGATCAGACCTCCCTTTTCACCTCAGTGCTTTGCAGTGGCATATATTCACTTTTTAAAGGATTTTTATTTTTTATTTTTAATGTGCAGTCAAAAGAATAATGTTACATCTTCCTCCCCTTCCCGCCCCCCTCCTTTTTTTTTTATTTCTTTGTTATTAAGGATTAGTAAAGTTGGATCAACTAAGGTCTTTCCTTCTCAGAGTACACCAAGTGTGAGGACTTCAGAGAGAGCAGCAGTGTTTGTTCACTGATGATCCTCAGCTCCTGTGCACTTCAGAGGTCCCAGAGGTGAAGGGACGGCTGCCACGCGAGCCAGCCGAGGGGCCACAGTGCCTGCAGGGCAGTCCCTGCCCTCACACATCCAGTGCCCATCAGTCTTTGGTGGTGGGTTTTGGGTTTTTGGTCTCCATTCAGTTCAGCCTGGCACCGCCTGGTGCACACCGGTGTTGCGTTCAGCATTGTCTTTTTGATTTGTTACTAAACAAACAGTTGTTTGTTATTAAATAATAGATGCACCTTTTAGTAGCCATTGTGGCCATTTGTCATAGGGACGTTACCAGGAGGTCGTTCCGTGCCATGGAAGACCCATGAGAAGAACTCTTTGCTAACAAATGGAGATGCCTTTCACCACTGTGCCCGGCTTTGATTGCACCTGGCTGCTGGAACCGCTCAGATCCGCGTGCGTGTGAGAGCCAGCTGCAAGCAGCAGGGAGCTCCCCCCAGGACCTCATCTGGCCCATGGGCTGGCATTTACAAAGCATTCCCTGGTTTTTACAGCTTGAGTTTGCTTATAAACAACACTAACTGTTTGTTTCTTGTTAAAATTTACCTCATAAACAAATTTTACTGCGTGACTTTGAGCCAATAATTGTTTAATCCCAACTTTTCTCATACCCATAGTGCGGGGGCTGTAAAGCTGCGGTTGACACTTGATAGGATTTGCTGCTGCTCTCCTCCGAGAGCGGTGGCTGAGCCCCGGTGGCGGGGATGGCACAGGGCCAGGCCGGTGCTGTGGCCGAGGGGGCACAGCGGGTCCCAGCCACGGCAGCGGGCCAACAGCATCCTGTGCTGTGTCTGACAGAAGCAGAGAAAAGCTCCGGAGAAGCCAGAAAATAAGATCTTCCTCCTGTCTGTGAAGTTTGAGCTACTTTATGATGCAACAGTAAAGCTATCCGGTTATTTACAGCCCGTGGCAGTGTGTGTCGCCCCTCTTGCTGAGTAGCAGGGAAATGCCGTGGAAGTGACTGCTTATATTGATTAGCGAGACACGAGAGAGTTAGAGACCCTCAGCACTGCCACTTAAAGCGGGCAGGAAACCCAAATTGACCAGTAATAAAGTGTTTGAGGTTGTACAAGGCGGCTCCTGGGGAAACGGCCTTCTCGGAGTGGGGATGCTAGGGGTGGAAAGCTGTCAATTATCCTTGTTTGATGAGGAGTAAGTAAACGTACTACTAAAGTGGCCTATTAAATGTGAGAGAAATGTGCTGGGGTTGGGCTCCCTGTGCAAAATTGTTCTTGTAAAGTTGGAAGGATGGGTGTTATTGGACCCCTAAGAAGGGGTGCTGCCATCAGCTGGGAACCTGAGCTTTGGTTTGTCCCTTTTTCTCACTTTTGTGGTGTGGCCTCTGATTGCAGACAGGAGGAAAGTAGGAACTGTTGTTATAAGAAACTAAATTCTTGTTGCAGCATATACCATTGTGTTTGGAGAAGGACAATATGTACATTACGTAAAAGGAGTGCAGGAGGCAGTTGTAACCTGGGACATCAAAGGCAGAAGGCTAGCAGGTTTTTTTGCTCAGTACACAATTAAAAGCTAAGGGTAATCAGTGACAATGAATATCTCAGGTGTCTAACATGAGAATTACAGGGAATTATTCAGACCTGAAGTCTGAGTAATTACAGAAATTGAATCTTTATATCAATTGCAAAGTATTCTAGAGCACAGGGAGGATGCAAGGTGTAAGGGAGCACCTGGGCTGACTGCTGAGAGTATTAAAGTACAGTAGAAACATGGTCTGATGAAATCAGAGAGGCCAACTCATAAAATGGGAACCAGCTAGCAAGATGCATAAAAAAAAGCAAAGATAATGGTACGAAGAACAATAGCAAGAATAGGAAAACAAAGAAAAGTGTAGGATCTTCATTCAGTGGAGAGCAAATGAATAATTTTCAGACAACCAAACGTTTTTGTATCCCTCTCTATTAAAGGTCATCTATAGGACAACAGCTACCATAATTGATGCACTTGCCAAATGGATAAGATCTCAGTTTTGAATAGAGAAGAAACAGGTTAAAGTGTGTAAGATAGATGCAGATGGGCATGAGAGGTGCCGTGTGTTACCCATGGGCAGTTTCTTGGCCAGCTGCCCTGCTGCTGGTTGCAGACCTCTTCATCCTTCCTCTTTTAGAACTGACATTATATTAGTGTGCTTTTGAAATGAATATTAAAATTGATTTGGTGAAAAAGAAGAGATGAAAAATTGCTCAAGGCACAGATATAAGAAAATTTGTTTGCGTGAAGCAAGTTTGTTTCTGTGAGGAACTTATGTCTGACTACTTTGAGTGTTTTATTAACATTCTCTATGTGAAACAGACGTACTGACATCAAAAGTAAAAGAGAGGAGAATTCCAGATGTCATTACCAACCCGTGTTGTGGTACCACTGCTTGGGTGCTGATGGCTGTGTTCAACAGAAGCAGCAAAAGGAGAAGTTTTGTCAGAAACAAAATGTGTGTTTTCCCACTGATTTCAGTACCTTTTTGAAAATATAATTTCTGAAGTAAACTTAATGTACATGTAATGTAAATGTGATACGTAAACTCTTTTTTTTTCCATTTCTAATTCAGGCGAAGCTCTTACTCAGATTAATCATGGTTTTGACAACGTGATTGACTTGTAACAAAAACACTTTCAACAGCTTTAATACCTGTTCAATTAATGCTCCTTATTCTCCTTTCTGAGTGACACCGGGACTGCAAAAGTTTAAAAGAAAAAGTAGATTTGTTTGAGATCTCCAGTTGTTCCCTCTACAGAGTCCCATTGTTTTCTGACCTTCATCTCTTCATCAAAGTGTTTTTTCCCCCATTGAATTCTGAGGTTGATCAGGAGGATTTGATGTGGTACAATCACAACTTCCTCCAAAATGTTCCTGCTGAACGCTGGGTCCGATGGGAAGCGCCGGCGTGCTTCCTGGCAGGCACAGCCTTGCAGGTTCTGAAGTGAATGGCATCTGATGACAGAGTAGAATGTAAATGCAAAGATAATCACAAGAATGTTTTTTGTCTTCTCCCGAAGCATCTGGGGTGAACCCGTGTGAGACAGGATGCCAGCAGTGGGGAACCATCATTCTTTCTTGGTGTGCTTTGTGTCTTACGTATGAGCTTCGTAGCTGCTAAGTTTGTTAGATACATTTCCTGTTGTGCACAGAAAACAGCTAACGATCTCACAGCTACTCTGCAACTGAAATCTCACTTCTGACTGATCCCCAAAGAGATGAAATTCAGATTCTCTAAATGCCCAAATCTTTACTGCTGCTGTTGTGAAGAGACTTCTGTTGGAAGTGGAAATGTCAAGTGATTATTTGCGTTGCTCCACTCTGTTCTTTTTGGTACTGTACATTCCCCATCGCAGTAACCCATCCTGATTTGCTGATAGCAACACTCCTCAATTGTTCCAGCTTTGTGTTTTCTTGGATCCTTGTGTTAGAAAATCATCTGCTGGCAATCTTTGCCAGTCTACCTGTGCCCATCTACTCTGGTTTTGTTTGTTCATTTGGAATGTAGTCTGTCATCTTCCAAGAATCCCCTGAGATCCTTGCATCTTTCTGTTGCACGGAGCAGTGCTGTTAGATGCAGGCAGACAATGACACTTTCTTATTATTAATCTGTTACAGGAAAAATTTCGTCTCTCTATTTTATTATGTTTGTGGTACTTTCTCCTTTTTTCCTCTTCACTGCACCCCTAAAGCTCACTTCAGCAGTATGAAGTGAACCATGCTTGTAGTGCTATTAAGTAATATTCCTTATTACAAAAAAGAAGTCTCCTTTTAATGAGTGCTTTAATGCTACCCGTCCATGTCACTATCCAGGGAGCCCCTTTTCTTCTGTTCGTAATGAGGAACACCTCATTTGCACTGTCCCTAGATTTATGGAAGGACAGGAAAAAACCTTCAATTTATTACATCTTAAATGAACTGCTCCCCAAGCAAAAACAAAGAGGGCAGTAAACCGGTGTCTCTACGCTGTATAGTTTGATTTTTATTGAGCCGAATAGTGATGTTCTGCCTCACCTAAGAAGGGTGAGCGTGGGCTATAATTACCTCTTGTGAACCCCATTTCCTGCTCACCTCACTGGCCTCTACCTCTTCAGGATGTTGAATATGTCAGTTGTGGTGTTTTATTTGGTCTTACTGATGGTGCTGTATACAGTTAGAAGCAAGGAAGCTCATCTGATATCTCATTTGCTTGAAAAAAATGGGGCATGCTCCCTGAATTTGTGGCTGAAAAAGCATTGCAGTTGTTCCCTGAATTTCATTCTTACAGTGCTCCAGAATTCTTCCTGCAAAGTCCTCCTCCTTGTGCACATCCTGACTGCCTTTTCTCCATCTGTACCATCAGATCGCTTCTTTGGCAGATATTCTTGCATAACCAAAGAGTTTGCTGAAGAGAAAACACGTTTTAATTGATGAAATCCTGGTTTAAAAAAAAAAAAGAAAAAAGAAAAAGGTTTTAAGGTCAAAGTCTTTTAAAACGATGGAGACAGGCAATAATAGCTGTGTTCTTGGTGCGCGATTAAATTCACTGTCTCGCGTGCAAGATGAATTGACGTAACGGTGTTAGCCTTCACTTTTCTGACTTAGAAAAAAATGTATGAATTCTTTAAAGTTTTAATATTATTTAATTTCTCCTCTGTAGGAATGCTTTGGATGGGCATGGCTGTGACTTGACGTGATAGATTTAAAATCGAATTTGAGCTGTAAGAGGTTTTTCCTTTGTTTGCTCCGGCTGACGTGGGCTTCCTTGCACCCAGCAATACGGAGCCACCTCAGACGGTTTTTTCAGCTACAGAGCAGCAATCTAAGAATTTTTTGTCTAACCTATGGCAAAAAGCAGAAATCAATAATAAATGATCTGGTGCCTTCCTGGTTTTGCTCTGTGTATGAGTGTCTTCTCTGTAGTTCAAAGGTTATGGAATTTATAGTAGACAAATTCCAGCTGCAAATAATACTGCTAGCATTTTGCAGACAGTCTTAAAACCTTTTTATTTATTTCCTTTTCTACGAGAGTCAAATAAGAGGCTTTTACATACCGAGTCAAGGTTTTCTTAGACTTAAACTTCAGAATATTTTCAATATCTGCAACATTATCTTTTGAATAATAATTACCTCTTATATTAAATTATAAGACAGCAGGATTCAGGATTAGATCTCTGCATATTATTCTAGTGAAGGAAATTATGACAGGGGTCATTTTTTAGAATTATGTAGGAGGGTAAAAGGTCCCAGGCAGCATTAGAAGGGAAGGCGTTTATAATTAAATTGTAATTTAGGCCCATGATTTATAGTTTTCTCAATGAAAAATTTGGTGCTGTAGAGAGATCCTAGGAGGAACTTTAGTGAGATACAACTTAATGAAATAATAAAAAGAAAAATTATTCTGGAATAGAGTGTATTATAGTGGTACCCGATAGCACACTTCAGTGTCGCTACTGTTCTGTCAGCGTTTCCATGCTGTGCTGTTTGCCAGGGGTTGGATCGAGGCAGTAATGTTCCATTTCAGGCTGAAACATGGCATGTGAGGTTCAGATCAAGAGAATTTTCACAATATATATTTTTAAATCATTTAGCTCATTAAAACTTACAGCAGTATTCCAAAGCATGCAAGCTGTCAGTTTGAGACCGAGGCTGCTGCTGCTTTTTGTTATTACTCACAAGTTGCAAGAAAATGGAAAGCCTTGTACTTCAAATTTGTGTTGTCATTAAGGCATGCAGGGCAGAAAGCTGCTTTGAGATAGCTCTCACCTCTATAGAAATCGTTCATTTGTATCTACTATGCGGTCGGTTTTATTTTGTTTTAGTTTTTATTTATTTATTTTTTTAACTGTTATTCTGTAGAGCAGATGGAGATTGGTATTAAACTATGAGCATTTTTATAGTCACTTTTATTAATTAATAGGCTGAACTCCTCCTACTGTGATGAAGAACTACTCTACTGGTATAAAAACTTTAATACAGAGAGGTTAAATGATTTGCCAAAGGCAATTGAGGTAGTCAGCGACTGATCTGACAACACGAGCCATCTCTGACCTGATCTCCTCTGGCAGTAAAACTGTTGGTGAACCAGCTCATAGGGATGGCTAGCAGTAGCTCATAGGTGTGTCAAAGCCACATTTCAGGCTGGAAAGAATTAGTTTTCATAAAAGATGGCATAAAGAAACTGATATATGTTTGGACACCACCTTTTAAACCTGATTTGCTTATGCATTTCTGGCAGCTGCTCCTATCAAATGCTTACTCACTGCTGAGTTATTAAAAACAGAAACAACACAGAAACCAGCCAACAAACAGGAAAAAACACACTTCTCTCTTCTGCAGTTACCTGACCTTTGCATACAGTCATAGGAAGAAGTTGTGCAAGTTTAGTGCGCTGATTTGGAGACAACCTCCTGGGTTTTACCACGCTTGGTTTAAGACAACGTATCAAACATCGGTATTTAGTGTTTTTCTATAGCAACTTTGAATGCAAATAAGAACCTGGTCCAAAATAGAAGATTTAAGCATCCTTTGAAATAAATGAAACCAGCAAAATTGTGTCTAAGCAAAATGTGACATTTCTCATATTACAGAAAGACATGAAGGAGTAAGCGACTTGAAAATATACTTTATAGGACTTGAAAATACACCGTGACTTTGTCTGACATTTCTGCCAAATAAAGGAACGAGAGGAGGAAAGGTAACCCTCTTGCATTGGAGGGGAAATGGCTATTAATAAACAAAGACGACATTGTTTGCATTGTTTCCATGTTATCCGCCTTAAAGCATTAGCTTTAACTGTGCTTGGCTGACATGGTTTTAGCTTCACCTTCTGCAGATGCGTATTTGTAAGCGGAATATATGTGATGGGAGTTTTTGTACGCCTCCAAATAACTGCGATGGCACTCAGAGCCACGTAGGTGAAGGAAGGAGGAAAGAAAGAAAAACACTGTGATACTGTTTGGCAAACACTGCCTTGTAAATTTAAGCTTGAAGAATAGCAAGATAAGGAATTAGCAGAGAACTCAGAAACTCACTGCACAGATCAGATGGAAATAGTGTATTTGTTTGGAGGAAGCAGAAAGCAGTGCTGGAGTTAGGAAGTAACTGCTTTTACAGGGATTGTTATTGTTTGTATTATAAGCATTAACTTTAAAATTGTCCAAATAACTATTTAATATCCAATTTATTGAGAAAACAATTAGCTTTTAAAAGGTTGTTTGTTCACATAACAAGTGTGTAGACCTATTAACAAATAACTTATGTCTTAGGAAAAATATCTTTTCTTAGTAGCAGAAATCATTCTCTGGCTTGTGAATGCATGACAAACACTTCAGAACTTATCTAAATGAAGATGTTACAAGACAGGCTCTGTTTGTAAATTATTGTGCCAAATTTTATAAAATTTCAGGATACCTTTTCCTTTTTCTAAGTTGAAATGAAGAAGAAAGCTAAAGACTGGTATGTAAAAAAAAAAAAAAAAAAAAAAA
>VXAB01007717.1:300804-359285 GCA_013399175.1 Odontophorus gujanensis
AAAAATCATCCTGAACAAGAAAACAAGGGACAGTTACAGAACAAGATCATTTTTCCTGTAATTTTCTGAACCTTGCTTGCAGGAGCTGTTGATTACAGAAACGTGTTTGAAGCGTCGGCTTTTTTCTCCCCAGCTCCTTTCCCTCTGCTTGATCCGGCGCAGAAATCACAAGTGTCTGCATTTGACTTCTCCCTTTGTTTGGCAAGGCGCTCTGATCGCGTACCTATTTAGCATCGTAACGTCGCTCTTGGATGAGGAAGCAGCAGCCTTTGTTTAGAAAGAAAGTCTCTTTGATAATTAGAATTAGTGAGAGATGTATCAAAACCCCAAGAAAGCGTGTTACAAAGCGTGAATACATCCTTTATCTTGACAGCATGGCTTCCCATATGGCACAATCCCCAGGTGTGGCTGCAGGCGGTGGCACGCTCAGCCCTGTGCCCCCCACTGAGGTGGCAGCTCACAGCACGGCGTGGGCCGTGCTCCCATGGCAGGTTGTAATCCCTGGGCCGGGTTGTGGCTCCTGTGGCAGTGCCATGCAGTGCTAACATTCAGCAGCACTGTTTGTTGTATTTTGGCTCCCTCTGCTTATGCCACTGAAGGAGGCCATTGTGGCACCCTCTGTTGAGGAGCACCCATCACGGCCAGCAGGAGGGCAGGACGCTGCCTCCTCTGTGCAGCCGTGCTGTGCCTCAGGCACAAGCGTGTCTCAGTAGGCCTCAGCTGGGTGCTGGCCTCCAGGTGGGGGCCCAGCCTGGCTCTGCTTGCAGCCCCCTTGGGACACCCAGTGGGTGCGGGGTCGGTGCTGCTGCGGAGCTATCCCTGGTGGTGACAGTCATGGGGTGACAGCCTTTGGTCAGGAGTTGGGTGCCATGGAGGACTCTGTCTAGCGGAGTGGCAGAAGGTGGAATTAACGTAGCGCACAGGAAGAGGAGCATGGGCTCCAAGAAGGTAAATGGAATGCCTCTTGAAAATTGAAAAATCTTGAAAATTTCTGCCTGTGCAAGAGATGGCTCACGTGGAGCTGCCCATGCTGGGCAGAAGTCACTGCTGCAGTGGGAGCTGCTGAAAATGTTATGAAATGCTGTGCTGATGGAGAAATAGAATATCAAACGGAGCTAAGGTGGTGAAAGTGGGTTTCCAAAATTAATGGACGTGTTTGACCTTAATCTGTCTTCCTGGACAAGTTTAATTATGGCTATTTCTTAACGTCAGCGTGAGCTCTTGTTTTGGAAATGTTAGTGTTCTCCTAATGTGCTTTTTTGTTTGTTTGGTTGGGTTTTTTTACTCAGCATCACTGTATTTTTGTCTTCTTTTTTTCCAAGAAAAAAGCTTTTGTCTGCATGAATTTCCTGGAGCAGGAGGCACAAAAACTTTGGATGTGCAGAAGATTAATTTTTCTTTCTAAATTTTCTGCTTCTGAGGTGAGCCCAGACTGGGGGTGGGGAAGAAAATAAAATACTGCTTCAAGAGCTGCAGTTAAAGGAATCCCTTTTGGATTGATATTGCTTTTGTGCTCGTGTTTTGTCCCGTGTGCTGGCTGAGTTGAAGATTGCTCCCTGCTCGGCTCTGGGTGTGATCTGATGCTTAAGAACTGACGGATGTGTTGATTTATACCAAGCTGAACCCCAGCATTTCTTCTAGATTTTATTGTTTCTCTCAGAAATTAAGCAGAGAAGTGTTATGGTATCCATCTGTAATTTTGAATATATATTTATAGTATAAAGTGTGTTAAAATGCAGACACGTATCCCCCTCTAAAAACAAAAAACACACTCGATCTCCAGAGCAGTTCACTTCAGGAGGTCTGCCTGTCATGTGGAAATGCAGTTCTCATTTCTTGGTTGGCTGTGAATAGATGCTGTCTCTCTTATATGATACACATGATTTTACTGTGTTTTATTCTCTCTGATTATGAGAAGAAAAAAAAAAAGGTGAAAATAAGAAACTGTACACACAAGCAGCAATTTTACACCTCTCTGTCAGAAATTTACCATCTTTTACTTGTGTAAAATAATTTCAAGTTCGCTATGAAAAAGTGGAAGGAGCCATCAGTGCCTTAGACTGAAGAGAACAGTTTTGAGATATGCTGGTGGTGTAGAAAAAGTCCATGGGTAAATATATAAAAAATAGTTTTTGTTTAGTTTGTTCTTTCTGGAAGGCTGGTTTTGTGAGTGGGATTCTAACAGAGTGGAAGAACTCACTGCTTGAGTGCACTTACTTTAGTTCCACATCTTATCCAACTCTAGGAACTTGAACTTGTCATTATCAGACACAGAAGGTCAATGCATTAGCCATGGTGCTAGCTGTTTCATGTGGCCTTTCTGAAGAGGAAAAAACAGCTTTTAATCTTAACTTTTATAAAATACTGTGCGTACTGGGATACATCCTAACTTGTCATTTCCTCATCTGTTTTAGTGCTGGGGGATATCTGGAGACGCTTTATGGTGCCACACAGATACACACGTCTGCAGAAGGCCTAATCTGAAGTGAATCTTCTATAAATAATAAACAACAAATAGGTTCCTTTTAGTTATATTAGCCCCAAAATAGGTCATGTACATTTGTTTTAAATGCAAACATAACAATAAAGTAAATTCCCTAGGTGGAGAATTTGATGTGTTTGTGCAGATTTTCTGGACACGGTACAAAAAAAGCCAGCACCTATATTTTACCATTTAAAATATTTATAGATTGTCTCCTAAAGTCCTGTGTCTGAAATACTGTTTATAATAAACACCCAGCTGAGAACTAATCGGCACGGCGATAACACTTGCCATTTGTTACTCAATACCAAAATAATCTTTATCAGCTCCTTTTTGAATGGAAGCTTATTAGTATTAATGCAAAAGAAATTGTCAGCTTTGTCAATTTCCTGCCTCAAAATGATCTCATTTTTTGATAACTGTTAATTTGAGGTGTCCTCTTCTTCAAGTCAAAACAAATGGATGCTGAGTTATCCGACTGGCAAGACGTACGTGAAAGATGCATCTACATCTTAGATTACCTTTCTAACAGATCATACCTAGTTCCCAGACTAAATTGCTCATTGTGCAAACATACTAATAGCAAAATGATAGCCTACGGTAAATTGGTCTATTTAGTAAAATCAGTACTTATGCTTAAAGAAAAGAGAAACATCCTAAGAAGGAAGAGCAAGGAGAAGGAAATCAAAATGTATAAATTTTCTATAAAATTGCAGTCTTATACCTCAGGGGAGTGGGGTTTCTCAGCTGGAGTACTACGGGGTGCCGAGTTCTGGGGGCTTCTTCTCAGCAAAGGTGGTGAGGACTCAAGCCTTGTGTCAGCAGGCTCACGCTCTGCAGGCTGTGTGCCAATGCTGGGAACCTTAATGCAGTTTTCAAATAAAATAAAGTCCAAAGAGACAGCTCAGGCAATCCTTCCAGCGCTGCCCCTCAGTGTAAGACCTAATATGTTAAATTCTGTAGGGAACTGCAATGGAAAGGAAGGCATATCTGAGAAAGAGGCAATTTATTGTGGTTGTTTTGAATTAAAATGGCTGTGACACCTATTGAAATTTTCATACTATTTCTGCCTAATATAACTGTGTTTGGATTTTAATTGGAGTCTTTAAGTGCTAGCATAATACAAATAATACGTATAGGATATCTCAGAGTAATATTAGACAAAGGTAAATGCTAAAAATTGTAGTGCTGTTTTCCAGCCTGTGTTCTTCTGTGGAACTAGCTAGAATCTTAAGTTCTGTGTGTCACCCATTGTAATATACATAATTTCTGCATCCCTATTCATTTTCATCCCTGAGATGCATTGTAAAAGTGTAAATCTATCACTAGATAATTTTCAGTTCCATTATTTACAAAAATGAATAGTTAAGCAAGTCATTGTTAGTGGGATGCTATTGTTGTTTCACGGAGATAGGGACTGCCAAGGTCTTGAATGATGTGCACTTGAATGTTCTTTCAAGACACTTGTACCTGTTTCATTTGGGAGGAGTTTCACTCGTGTAAAATCAAACAGAAACAATTTTAGTAGCCTCTGAAAAGAGAAGAAGAGAAAATGGATATTAATGAACTGTTTAATATTCTGCTTTGGAAGAGATGCAGTGATTTTGCTGTTGACACTTTTGCATGGAATTAAAGAGATCTGGTAGTTGTTTTACTTGTCTGTCTTTGTTCCTGAAAGACTTTTCAGTGTCATCAGATTTGGTTTTGTAACCCAAGAGATGTTTTACAGACATGCAGACAAGGAAAAATTGCTTCTTTTTCGTGAAATTCATTGCTATTCAGAACATGGGCCTTTGATGAGTTAGAAATTTTGGCTAAAGCTTTAATGAGGTTTTTATTTCATGAACTTGTGTCAGAGACATGCAAGCTCCACAATTCACAATTCTGAATTGAGTTTTTTTCTCAAGATTTTTTCTGGCTTATTGTTTATTACTCAGTATTTTATTGATTTTTGAGTTGAGAGGTTCGCAGTGAAGGGAGAACAGCTTAGAGCTGTAGATCTTTACTGTGGGATCTGCCTGCTTGCTACGTTCGGGTAAGCATTTGCAACTCGAGGTTATGTGGGAGATTCTGGGGTGGAAGTGCCATAGGTAACTACAGTTCTTGTCATAGATGCATTTCTTTCAGGCTCTGTATATCAGCTCTGCTGGTTCTGTACTTCTTAGCTGTTAAGACCAGGTCTTGCTCATGGCTGTCCATGTGCTGACACATGCAGTTGGAGCAGTGCTGGATGTTCTTCAGATGAACTCATTTTGTGAAGCTTAATGGAGTTGGCAGTAGGACCTTCACTTCTGTTGCATGGCAGAGCCCGTGGAGCCTCTGCCAGAGGACTGTACAGAAGCACTGTCTCCTCTTTAGCTGTGTTTTTTGTATCATGGTGATGTTAGTATACGTAGGTTCCCATGAAGTTTTCAGCTAACAATACTGCAATGTCAATAGCTTGTATCTGAGGCTGTTTTTTTCCAAGGGTTTGTGCTGTGAAGGTAGACAAGCAGATTTAGGTACTTGCTGTGTAACTGTAACTAGATGGCCACTTGTATTTATTTAACGTTTAGTAAAATATGTCATGGCGTGCCTGGTTGTTTCACTGCAGCTAGGCAGTAATTTAGGGAGCTTTCTGCAAACTGTTGGTGAGTGGTCTGAGATTTCAGAGCCTTTACCACGTTCTTGTGCTATGCTACCATCAAACTTTGTCTCAACTCAAAACCATTTGGTTCGTATGCCTTACCATATCATATTTTGAGATCTTACCTGTGTTTGGACATGGTAGAAACAAAGAAATATTGAAGTAGTTGGTAGATTGATGTTTCATTTACTTAAAATTATATTTTTCTTCAGGGAAGTAGCAGTAGCAGAAATGTTTTGGCGTAACTGAGAAGGGCGTATCAGTGCATAACCTGATGTATTTAGCTATGAGCTATTAGTAGCAGGGAGCATTAGCTGATACCTTTCCTCACTGCATCTAAACAATGATTTTTGAAGATAATTCCCTCATCGTTATGGTGATATGGCTGCAGATGCATTGAAAAACTCTTTATTTAGTCTAATAGATATTAATGAGCGGAAAATTGAGTAACAGGTCACACTCCTGAAAGTATTCTTCCCTTCAAGTGTCCACGTTTCAGAGGACAGCACTTGGTGGTACTGGTGGTACTGGTGTGTGCGTGGCTAATTCCAGCTTGCCAGCGAGACCCCCTCCCCATGTGCTGGTGTGTGCCTGGCTGAAGCAGCTCTCATTACAAGGGACTGCTTTCTCCTGCTAGATTTTTCTCTCCTTCAGTTCGGGAAACATCAGAGGAAAATAAGAATGGATTTACAGCTAAGGTCAGAGGAGCAGGGGAACCCCAGGCATGCAGCCCAAGGGCAGAGAGCTATCATGTCACTTGCAGATGATGTCACTTCTCGCTGTTAGAAATAATTTGGGATGTGACTTGAGATTAAATCCTAATATAGGTCAGTGTTTGGAGGTGACGGGGCGTGTTTGGACTGCTTAAAATTGTATGACTGACTGCAGGACGTGTTCTGGTCTGTCTTATTTTGCAAACCCTCCAGTCTCTTCCGTTCTCTTCTAGAAGGAAATGTAATGTTTCCACTATTGTGTGAAGCTGCCTTTTCTCTGCAAAATCTTTTTCCTGAGAGAAGGAATTTGCTGGCTAGATGTTTCCACTCTTAATAGTATCTGAATACTTGAATAATGAAGTTTGGAAGGCAGAGATGTGAGGGGTCCATGGGAGCTTGTCCACACACCCCTCGAGTTTCCCCTGGAAACGTGGATGTGACACGGGTGATTCTAACGTGAGACAGACGTTTGAAAGCTGAAATGTTTTTTGTGTGTGTGTGTGATTAGTTATGCCCTGATTGGCAGATTTGAAAACAAAATTAAGATATGGTTTAGACACACAAAAGGAGGAGAATGATATAATCTATATTTAGTACTTCTCTTGTATGTTTCATAATGATTGGCTCTGGGGCCTTATCTTTCTGAAAATATTAACTGGTGCTTTTTTCAAAGATATTCTTCCTTCTGCAGCTTTTGTTACAACTTGGTACTTCTTTTTCAATATCTGCATCCATGCATTAGGGAGCAGGAGGACGGGCTGTGTTTGCTGGGTTGTTCACCATCACTCTCCCTGTGCTGGCTGCGGTGCCACTGCTCCCATTGCGGAGCCAGGCCGGTACTGTGGCTGCCTTTGCAGAGCACACCTTTACTTCTAGGTTAGAAAGAGACCTGGGAGAATTTGTCTGTCAAGTAGCAAGAAAAATTCCTGTCTGTTCCCACCCAGGCCCTGCTAAATTTGTTCTTTTGTTTATCTGTGCTAGATACTTTCTGGATTTATCCTGAACAAGAAGTGGAATTGTTGAGTTAATGCCCAGGAAGTGGCCCTTCTCTGCTGTGCTACACTCTCCAGCCCAGAAGGCCTTCACACACGGTAAGAAAGCCTCTCTTCTTTTTTTCTGAGCTGAGTTCTGAGTGCAAGTATTTACTAACATGAATGAATTTTATGCAAAAGTTGTCCGTTTTTGGCTTTCGGTCTGAAGACGTGTGAGTTGTGACCGCGTTTAGTGCCTAGGTTAGTGAGTTATGGAGTTCTGGAACATAGCTCAATGTTCAAGCATTTTAGAGACTGTAGCAACAATAATAACTTTATAATTAATGACATTCTTCATAATTTCTGTGTGACAATTGCAAAAATAAGTGACGTACCTGCGTTAATGGCTGCAGAGTACGTGGGTGTGTTCTGTCCAAATAGGTTTTTGCAAGGAGAGGCTCTGCTGTGGCTCTGTCACTGTCCTGGGAGGGTAATTTCTGAAAGTATGGGATACAAATGCAAATCTGTGTTTAAAAATACTGAAGCAAGCACGTGCATTAGCTCATTTCTTGCTATCGTGTATTTTTTTCTACAGTGGGTTCACTTATGCTGTAGACAGTATAATTTAATTCTGATGTACTCTAATACAATATGCCATATTGTTTATGAGAATATAAGTTTTTGTCTTTGTTGTGTAGCACTGAGTGTGCTTTGCTTCTCTGGCATCCATGCTGTGGTGGCACACTTGAATTTTGGCAAAAGTAACTCTTACTAAAATAACTAATAATTTGTACTCCCAGATGAATGTTCTGGGTGGGGAAGAAAAGTCTTCGTGTGAAAGTCGCTCCTGGATTTACTGAAGTGGGGCTGAGGGATGCTCTTATGAGTGAAGTTTGAGATATTAAACAGAAAGAACTGGATGGCTTTGAAAAAGTAATGTTAGCTGTAAGTGTACCTTTTGCTAGGGATGAGGGTGTGCTGTCTGAGCACAGCATGACTGGCAGTCACCAGCTCCATATGTAAGGGAAGAAGTCAAGCACAAGCCTAGGATGGGTGAAGGAAAGTGCGACTCCAGAGAGGTTAGCCAATGTAAGAGCAACTGAGAAGAGCTTGGCTGTTTATGGGAGAAAACTGCAGCAATGTGAAATCAGGACTATGGTTCAACTGGAAAAGGGTGCTCAGGAGATCTCTGCCCTCTACTCATTAACACTGGGCTGTAACAATTAGCAGTGAGTCACTTCCCTTAACAAGGAAAGTCGTGGAGGTCGTCTTTCCTAATGATGTTCTCTGAATGTGTTCAACTGATTTGGTAATCTGGCAAATAGGAAGAATAACAAAGTGGAAGGTTTTATTTGCTACTGAAACACGCCTGAGGTACTATGAGAGTGGGAGAAGGTGTAAGAAGAAAGCAGCTCTTGAACTGTTTACTAAATTGATGACAATAATCAGAACAACTTTCTTAAACAGGAGAGAGAGTCCCATTTTATTTGGGCTCTTTCCTCTTTTCTTTTTTTCAGAAATAGATTAGGAGGTGTCTGCACCACCGCGATAAAACCTTCCCACAAAATTGTATTGTATTGTCGCCTTGAGTTCGGTGAAATGAAGTTGTTCTCTTTCAGTGCTGCTTTGTTTTTGACCCCTTTTTGTGAATTCTCTGAGGAAAGAAACATATTCCCATCTTTTATAGTAATCAAATTTATCTGGCATCTCTCAGCCTCCTGCATTACTTATGCTACAGTTGGCCAGCCTTGGGAAGGCTTTAGCGGGTTTATTTATTTATTGTTCTAAAGTGAAGGTTTTTGACTTGAGGTCCCCATACAATCCTGGGGGATTTTGAGAGAAAAACTGAAAGTGCTTTCTGCCGTTATTTTTATATTATCTATGAAGCTATAAAAAACCACAACAAACAAAAAAAAATCCACAGCCTGAAAAATAAACAAAACCCCCACGTGTCCTTCCCCCCAGCTCCGTTATCTCTGCTGTGTTGGGAATGTTTTCATGTTGGTGTGAGAGCTCAGTGTGGCTGGCATCATCGCATTTAATTTCATTGAGAAGGAAACAGAAGTGTTTTGTATGTGTCTGTATGTGCTAATGAAATTCTTAAGCGTGTTTAATAGCTCATAATGTGGCTCTGTTTAGTAAATTGTGTCCTATCCTGGAAATATTTGCTCTCTGGGGTTAGTAACCGTGGCTCTGTTCTGAGGGCTGAAGTCTGGCCAGGTACGTTCTGGTGGAGCCAGGCAGGTTTTGTAGTTTGTGCATTCAATGCTTTGCTGTTTTCTTTGTGAAAAATGGTGTTTCTGTGTTCATGAAACATAGAAATTCAGTGTAAACAAAGATGCCCCTCATCCTGCTGGTTGGTGGTATCTGTGGGAGGCCAGCTGTGTTTTTGTAGTGATATACATTAGGGCATGTGCAATAAATATGTAATTCATAGATAGACACAGAGGTACCTGAGCTCTGCTACCAGCAAGAACCCTTTTTTGCCCTCCCCTTCTCAATCATGGTGGACGTTTTGCAAACCAAACTGAGACACACAGCCTGGAAAACCCTGAGCTTTGTACCGACCCTGAGTTCACCACTTGCTAATGCTTTGGAAACACTTTTTGCTTTTTCAAATGTCTTTAAAAAACAAACAAATACGTTTCTGGCTAAATGTATTTTCAGAAAGCGAAGGAAACTTGGAACATCGAGATTAGGACGTACAAAGCAAACTTTGAATTGTCCCATGGCACACAGCAGAGATAAATGAAACCAGAGTGCTAATACAGGGAGCAACAGATCCGTGGTTAAGGACAAAGCACTTGTTTTTGGCACTTGATTCTGCTGACAGCAGCTGGTGGGGAAAGAAGCAGAAGGGCAGTGCTGGTGGTACAGGGGAAGGTCTGTGCATGCTGCCCAACCTGGCTTCTGTTGGCTGCTCCCACAGTGGGCTGCCCACTGCAGTGGAGCGTGGGATATAAGCAGCAGTTTGATCATTTAAATAGTCCTGGAAAGCATAGGCTGTTCTATAGCTTAACGTTATTGTAAATGTTCTTTGTGGAAGTACCCAGGAGTGCATCCCTTTTTGCCTCTTTTCCAGTGTGCCTACAACTTAAGTTGGATGCTTTGTGTGCAATGAACAGGGCATCATCAGTCATCACTACTTTCGTCTGGTTGTTCACCAGATTTAAAAACCAACACAATCTGTGTGAGAATAAGAAGTGTCAGATGTTAGTTCATCTCTGGGATGGTTTGGAAGATACAACCCGCTGTACTGGCTGGTACAATCCTGGGCAAAGAAAGGGAACTACCTCCACTCTGAAAGACAGGGCTCACCTAGTATGCTCTGCAAGAACGATAAGTAGAAATGGAAATCGGAGACAGAAAATTCAGATTGAAGACAGACTGTCAATCAGAAAGCCAGCTTGAAGAGTATCAGTACAGATCTGAGAATAGTACGTTAGTATTAGTCTTACACTTCCATTCCTGCACCATCGATTTAATTTTTTTGTAGTTTAAAATATTGTCCAGGACATTCTTTAAGTTAGGCTTAGACAGAGGTAGATTATGAAAAGGCAAATGTGTGTATACATATATATATATATAGAGAGAGAGAGAGAGTGCTCCATAAAAATAGGAGTTCTGTTGAACATGCTCAGTTTGTCTTCCTGCAAAGTCATTTCTTTCACTGGAATGCCTATAGACCACACCTGCTTTGTCACTGCTTCTTTTTTTTAACTTCCATTTCTACCGCTTTTTGTTTGTCAATTTATTTCTAAATTTGAAAAAATGAAATGCTGATTGTAAGGGAATAGAGCTGTACTGGGCTATCATCAATTATTTTGCTTTCAAATATGATTTATTTGACTAACAATCTTAAAAGATTTGACTGATTTAATTCTGTTTTATGCCTATGAAACCCACAGAAGGTTGCCCTTGCCATCTTCCTTGTCTTCTGCTTTTAGAGCCCTAAGTAGTGTTCCCCTCTGATTCTTCAATCCTATGAAATTTTTCTTAGAGAAGTAAACAGTGATAGTGAGAAAATGTTTGTATCGTGTTTTAGATGTACGTACCCGTGTAGAGGGGTTTTTATTACAGGAGGAAAATCAAATCCTTGTCACCTAAACTGCTAATTATGTTTGATAAATGTATGGTATATATTTAATGCAAAGAGAATTTAGGAAATAATACACCCTGTGTAATTACAGCGACCGAGCTACTTCCATCAATCTAATTTTTCTGATTCGGGTTCATTTGCATTGCATTATTTTTATTAAATGAGCTTTCAATGGAAGCCCTGCTCTCTGTCAAGAGCAAGAATCAAATGCTGAAATATTTCAACCTGCATAAATCCGGTTTGCACATCACATGCATCATGCATGGCTGCTCCGTGCCTATAGAAATGCAAGCACACACAAACGTGGCCATTTCACATAGGTAAATGTAGCAGCCTGAACATCATAAATTCATGTAAGTTCCCATTTTCTTAGGTTGTCTGTACGTGTACATGTGTTTGGTTGGAGCCATCCTCAGTCCCGTGGAAGAACGTGGCAGAGCAGAGCAGCTCTGTGCAGCCCTGCGTGGGGAAACTGCAGCGCATGGGCAGCGTGGCCTGGGAGCTGTGCTTCCTCCTGCAGCACGAGGCTGGAATGGCCTCGGTTGTCCTAACCTGATCTCCTCAGGCTTCCCCAGCAGTTATCAATTCGTGTTCTGAGTGCTTCTAGTGAAATCACATTGCTCATTGTGGCTGTGACACGAGGACTTCCCCACTCAGCAGAGCAGGCTGTTTCCTGTCTCACAGAGTGAGAGATACTCTGGAGACAAGGGCAGGTAGGAAGAGGGAGAAAAAGGAAAAAAGAAGGGCTCACAGACACACGTAAGTTTGTGCATGAGAAATAGGATTTGTGTGCTCCTACCTCAATGCAATGTGGGCAACTTCAGCACTGCTGCTGTGTCTGAGGGCTGTACGCAAAACAAGAGCTGATCGTTCTGTTCCTCCCCTTCACTTTTGACGCAGAACTGCTGCTACTGATCCAACAAAGGCATTTGTGATCTTAATTAGTATCGCAGCCGTGTAAAGATAACTCTTGTACCATTCTCCTTCTATCTTTTTAGATCTTTGCAGCTATTCTGGCACTGGTTTTCACTGTAATGCAGTGTTGAAAATCTCCTATCTGTGATTTAGTGAATAACTGTCTCATTTCCTGCTCCCCCCACTCTATTTCTAAGCTTCAACTTAGGCAAGGAACCAAACCCTGTGTATGTATGACTGTGCATATATACGTATGTATACATAAAGGGAAATTTTAGAACATTTCTAGTGACAATACTATGAGCTCTGAGTGTTTGTAGTCATAAATTTAGTTTTCTGTGTGTACAGCTTAACTTAACAGTTTTCTAGTTGTTCCCTGCTCTCTTCTCTGACTGATTTTGCCTTTGTTGCTGTAGAGTGGACTTGCTCCTAAAAACAGAACCTTGGTATTAAGCGAATAATTTAAAGGATGAGAGTTAGAACAGTTCAAAGTGAACAGCACATTCCCAAATATGGATCCTTTACATGGCATCCATCTCTGCTGTTGGTGTACGTGGAGGTGTTGAGACACTACATAACCATGCAGGGTCTTTGTATGGGTGAGGGGGGTGAACTGAGGTTTGCTTCCAAATATTTGCAATCAAAATATTAATATGCTAGTTTGTTAGCTGCATTAGGAAATGTTATTTTGCAAATAAATGAAACTTATTTTTACATGTCTGTAAGAGAAGTTTGCAGATTGCAGTTGGTAGGGGTGAGCAATTACTGGGAAGAGAGCTTGTCCCAGTGGTTGCCTCCATTTCTGGTGCATCCCATCCACAGCTGGTGAGCACATAGGTGTTGGGGCAGGGCCAGCTGAGCCCTTTGTTGTAGCTGTGGGGAAGAGAGAAGGAAAGGCTGAAATGGAGGAAGTCAGTGAGGGACAGCAGCAGCTTCAGCCACTCAGAGGCACCGGTGGCTGCTGTACCACGTTTGGTGTCCTCATGGCTGCAGGAGCCACCACAGCCCTTTTTTTTTTTTTTTTTTTTAAGTCCCATGTCCTTTGGAAACGCACGGGAATGAAGGGGGGCTGGTCAGTTTGCTTTTTGTTCTCATTCAAACGGTTCTGTAAGTAAAGTAAATCTCACCCACAGAAACTCTTAGCACTCCACTGAGCATACCTTCCTCTCAGATGTGACTGTTTCCAAGAAAGCAAAGCAGGTCAGGCATTTCAGAATCGTACTTAGTTATAGATCTGTTCGTTCTGACAGTTCCCTTTAAAAGGATCCTGGCTACAGCTTTGATTACTTTGAGATAAGTGGAAGATATTCCATATAATTTCACTTAGTGTGGTGATTAATGTTAATAAATAAACACTTTTTTTCCTCTTAAAATAATTGCAATTCATTAAGCCCAATTCATTGGCAAGAAAGCTGTGGACTGATTGTGTGCTGTTAAGTCCTGGGACTAGTTAAAAATAATTCACCCATTTCTGTGCACCATGTGCATTAATTCAGTGGAAAACAAACAAAAAAGTAAATAATTTCCATTAGTATAATGGGATAATGGCTCTGTTTCTCTGGTTTGTAATAATTACGTGTTTTATTTGGAGAATAAAATACAAGGATACTGTAAAGATCTGCACGTGGTTGCTGCTAGTGTAAACCATCAGGTTTATTAAAAGTGTTTTTCAGATCTAAATAGTCACCAGTAATTAAAATTAACGTTAATATTCTTGCAAGAATTCTTGTGGGCTCTTTTGTTTATTTTTATAAGCTTAGAACACGATCATTTGCAGAAGGTAAAATGCAGAAAGGAATTCCTTGTCCCCATCAGATGGCCTGTAATAACTTGAAATTTTCAGAGTTCTTAATAGCTTGCAAAAGCATTGCTAGCGTGCATATTTGGTCATAAAGTCATTACAGTTCTGCTCAGCAACCCAATATATTCTCTTGGTGATAATTAGAGCGCGGGTATTTCAGCTCCATACTGCATCAAACCCAGAAACGCCTTCTGCGACTCGTCCTTGGCAGCGCTCCTCCAGGTACTGCACAACAGCATGTAAGAAACCCCATAAAGTGCAACTAATGGATTATTTCATTGATTATAGATTTTAAGGCCAGAAGGGAATATTAAATTAGCTAATGACATCCTGTATAACATACGCCGTCAAAATTAGCCTAGTTAATTCTGTATTAAGCCTATAAACTTGTGTTTAAACAGAGTGTATCTTGTACTGTTCCAACCTGTCTTGATGTGGGTATTTTCATACAGGAAGGCTCTGTCATTTCCTTACCTTTCAGCCCAGTATCGAAGTGTGTGCTGTTTTGTTTGACTTCCCTCAGCTTCAGCCCCTGGGTGCTGGCCCTTGGTGAGACAGATCCTTTTACTATCCAGTACTTACTGTACATGGAGGTACTTTTACACCTTTATCCTTGCGTTTTGATAAGCTAAATATGGCTCTTTTTTCTTCCCCTGTAAGGGTTTTTCTCCAGCTTTTGATGCTGGACATCAGAGCTGCATGCAGTATTCCTATATTGGTCTCATCAGCACTAACACAAAATCACTTTCCTGTTCCTATTTCTGACAAAGAGCATTCGATTCTCTGTGTTACAAAGAGATCTCCTGAACTTTTGTTTTCATAGTTCTGAAATGCTTTGTCTCTTTATTCCTTGGTGTGATTATTTTCTATTTAGATATTGTACATCTGGTGATATCCAAATTGGTCCCATTTTCCAGGTAGTTCCTACCCTGCTGGACAATGAGGTGGTTGTTTTCTTTCAGCTTTTGCCATCCCCTGGGCAGTGTGTCCCCCAGGGGCTCTGCCAGTAGTCCACGTGCTCGCTGGGAAGTGGTTGGTGTGGAGCTGACCCTAATGGCTCCCAGCCCCAAACGTCCCTGCAGTGATTGCTCAGACCAGTGTATTTTTAGACCTCAGTCAGCTTCTCCTTGATGGTTCTACCAATGTCTCACTGGCAGATAATTGTGCAAATTTGATAATTTGAATTTTTTATTATACTGAGAATTAAGATAGAACTCTTCTCTGTTGCTGTCCAAACTTGCCAAAAATGAATGACCTTTAAAGCATACTTTTAGATCTAAGCCAGTCGTTCAGATCTCCTTACTGGCAGCAGCAAGCTCTTCCACAAGAGATGGTGACAGCTGTGTGGGGCACAGCTTTGTAATTTCCCTGGCTCCAAAGTTATGCAATAAAAGATATAACAGAAATGGTTTTGTTGCAAACTCTGATTTTCGTATACTTTTAATAAACGCTATGAATTAGGTGTGAAGCTCTCTGCTTAGATTTAATTTTAGTATCCATGATAGGGAAAGAAAGCTGACTTGCAGGTTTGGAAAGCTTTACAGTGCAGCAGGATCACATTTATTTGTTACAGTAAATGCCTGCTGGTTGTCATTTTGTCAACCTCTTATACTGAAGCTATCTATTCTCTTCTAATTAGCAAATGACATCTTCCTGATTACCTGCTGTCTTCTGATCCTATCATGAAGTTAAACAGCTGCTTGCCAAAGGAAAGTGGTTTGTGGAGTTATAAAAAACACTTTATGAGGAAAACAATAAATGAACCTTCTAGATCACCTCCAGATAAAAACTTGGGAAAGATAAATGTTGAAGTATAAAAAATAAAAGTTTCTCAAGTTTGGGATGTACATGTAAAAAGTCCTGTGGCAATCTCATGGAATTACTTGAATTTTACTGTGAGTTTAAAACTTCAACTAGTTCGATAAAATCCAACTATCAGTAGCTCTGCCACTTACAACAGGAAATAGAAATGTGAGTTGCCTGTTATTAAGCTTCCATTTAGATTAGCTTATTGAGCAATTAGCAGCTGTGTGGGCAGCTTTGCCAGCAGGTCAGCACTGTCAGTGCTGTCAGGCTGAAGGTGCCTGTGCTGTGTGCTGCTGTGCCCTGCTCCCGAGCACGCCTCTGCCGTTCTTAGGCAACTTATGGATCGATTCCTTTCCAAAATCCTTTCATGCTAGAATTTTGAGAGAGCATGAATGGTTGTCTCGTGTAGTTGTGGTGCTCACCTCAGTGGCTTTTTTGTTTGATTTGATGAGGAATTCTCTACCAGGCAGAACCCGCAGCCTGTTCCCATCAGGATTTTTAGGCTGATGAACTGTAGTTTCTAGGCTACCAACCAGTAAACATAGCATTGTTTGTAAGCTGGATATGTGACAGAGTTTTGTTCAGTTTTGGTTTTCTTTTGTGTATTAATCAGTAATTTGGAGAAATTAAATCCTAAATACCCTAGAAGTGCAGCTCTGTAAACATAATTGATGTTACCTTACAAATTAAAAGCCTTTATAACAGTTCTCTTATCTGACATAAAAGTTTAATGGCTACATTCTGGCAAACTTTATTTCATATATAAAAAAAAATTAACTGAAAATCTTTCTGAACTGTGTTGTTGGCTTTGGTACAGGGCGTGAAATAATTTTTCCATCTTACCCCACCGTTCTCCGAAGGTCAGACTTTAAATTGGGCTGTTACTGTCTCGCTGCAGAGTTTCCAAGCTACGTTAATTTTTGGTCTGCCATTGATGGATGGAGCAGTTTGAATTCTGACATGCAGCAGCCTGACTGGAATGACCCGCAGAGGCAGATGTCAGCCTGTTATTTCATGCCCGTTTGTCAGAAAGAAAAAAACAGTGCTTTTTTTTTTCTTAAAGCAGTTCTTCTTTTGTATCTAGAGAAGTGTGTGGAGGTGGGCATGCTGTTCGATGAACATGCACACAGAGTCCTGCAAAATTCATGCACGGCTCTCATTTGAAGGAGACCTGTTTAGGTGTCTCAAAATTGTGTTGGTGACAAATACCCCCAAAGATACGTACTCATATTTTCTTTACTGCGAACAGGTATGCAAGAACGATCTTGAGAAGCTGTCCTATTTCATGAAAAGGTATTATTTTGCCCACAGAGAATCTGTGAAGATTAACATTGTTCTCTCAAAAAGCAAAAATGATCACATCTGTTAATTTATGGCTGCAAAATAATTTTCTTTCTGATTTATTTTTGCAACCTCTTTGTGTACCGGGATCACATCACACCCTTTGTTGCAGCATTTTGCTCTGAGCACAAAATGTATACTTCTTTGGTGCAAATGAAAATTTCCTGCAAAATTAAACATGGAGAGGGGATTTTTTATTTTCCCTAAAATGTGGAGATCAATTTAAAGCACCGATGTAGGCAGCAAGAGCTGAGCTCTTACACTTGAACCTTCAGTTACTCCTACTCAGGACAAACTATTCCACTTATATTGATGGAGAAATGGAAATGCTTAAGGAACTGAAAATCACTTCAATATTCACAGTACTGCCTGAACAGACTTCAGCCAAGCTGGGGAGTGGCTGTCCTCCCTCTGTGCCCCTGCAGTCCTGGTCCAAAGGAGCAGGCTCAGAAGCACTGTCCTTCAGGTTATTCCAGTGACACTGTCATAAAATTGAAGGGAGGGGAAGGAGCATATTCTGGGGGTGATACTGTGACAGAACTCTTCTTCTGAGTGGAAATAGTTTTCTGAATAGAAATAATTTTGATAGGGTCAGAATTGTATCTTGTGTCCCCTTTTGTTTTGCTCATTCTCTGATTTGGATACTGTCTCTGATAGTAAGCTCTAAATTGCCAACTTTATCTTAGAAGCTGCCTCTTTGTTCCTGAAGTTCACAGATCATTTGGAGAATACATCTGACTACGTGTTGTTTGCTCCCTTCCACTGATATGTGGAGTCTCTTACTCTGACATCTCAGTGTACGTACCTTTCTTAGAAAGAAACTTTCAGAATTCATGAGTGGACCCTTACAAAACCCCTTTATTATGTTGTTCTTCCCTTTCCTGCTGCGTCTCCTCGGATGCAGAGCCTTTCTCTTCAGCAGGCTGATTGTAAATGGATCGGTTATTAATCACTCAGATGTTAAAGGACTAAAAAATGTTCGATGACATCTCCCTTCTGTTGGTGTTTGGAATGACAAAAGGAAATCAGTCAGTTAAAATTCTCTCTTTATTAGGTTATTACTATAACCAGATGTTGAGGTTTTGAACAAGCTCTCCAGTTTGTCTTTGCTCTCCCGCTGAATATAGAACCCAATTACTTTTTACAGTATGTTTTTTTTTTTTAGTTCAAAGCCAGAAACTAAATATGACTCTGCTACTTGAAATGCTGGTTATAATTACCTTGGTAAAAATAATCATGTGGTGGGGGGAGGGTTTTTGCCTTCTGTTAATGAACTAATTTACATTCCTGATTTGAAATAAGCTTTTGCATTGCTCCTGCATTTGGTCAGTCCGAAACTGTTAGAAATCATACTTCTGACTCCAAATGGAGATCATAATATCGTATCAATAAACCTGTTGTTTAATGTCAGCCTCCTGAAGGAAGAAATGCAGGAGCAAGCTCTGATGGTAAGAGCTGGGTTGTCTGTTGTTGGATACCCTCCCATTGCTCAGACCTCAGCTCTGCCTTGGGTTCCTCTTCCTTCCCTTTCTGCATTGTCCTCAAAGGTGTCACTTTCACCAGGTGGTACTTCCTATTCTCTTCCACCACCACCAGCTCTCCCTACTGAAGACCTAGCGTTATCCATTGTTGCTCTCTTCTCTGACATCTCGGTTTGTGTGTATGAAGAAGTGTATTTCTTCCAAAGTGAAAGAATACCTGAAAGCCTCTCCACCCTTACATAAATGGCCAAGACCTTACGTGATGCAAAATGACAAGTGGCATGGGGCAAAAGTGTTGTCAAAACTTTGGTCATGAGCATTTCTGCAGAAGTAGGTACCTAAAAGCTAAAAATACACAGTGGGTACACCGTTTTTGAAGCATACTCTTGACAAATGCACCAGTGCCACAACTGTGACATGGGAAGTGACGACTGACGTTTTTTTACGTGGTGTGATATTGCTTCATCATTTATAGTGTGCCCCTGGAATTGTGATAGTGACTTGTTGCACAGCCAGTAGCACCAAAGTGCTTTGGAATCTGAGCACAGAGGGCTGTTTTGATGGCACCTTCCTCCTTGTAGATGAAAAGGGAACATTTTTTTCTGTATTCTGCAGAGTGGTACCATGGGATTTTTAAATGACCTACAGACCGGTTGAGGCATTGTTATGCCCTGTGCCAACCAGCCAGACCTGAGTTCATGTAGCTGAGTGGAACAGCTCTGTTTTCTGCACAGCGGGAAGGAGAGAGAGGTATCTCAGTGTGATTTACCCCTGCCAGCATGCTGCGAAGTAAAGGATAGCTCTGAAGTCCTGGATGTAGGTATTTACCTGCAGCTATAGACTCTAGCGAAGATGTAACTCTGCTCCTCTCTCTGTATCATGATGGTTGGCTGTTTTCATTCAGTGCCAAACTTTAAGGAGATCCTAAAGACTGGAATATTTTCCCAGGTGGTTGCAGACCTGGTTTTGTTGTTTGTTTTTCAGGACTTTTATGGGGAAGTGGGGAGTGGTCATTTGCTTGTCTTTTAACATTTCCTCACCCCAGAGAGACTTAGACTGACCGGTAGGGAAGAGTCCCAACCCACCAGTTATATGTCAGCAGCCTCATGCAGTGCAAAGTGTTACAGCTCAAGACTTCAGAGAGAAATTTTAAATATCCCGTCAGTCGTAGATAGTTCAAAGATGACTCATTTACAGTTCACAGAAATTCATTGCTAGTGATCTCTTGTAGGGCACGATGACAGGATTTTCGGTAAGCAAGTTATGTGTAACTGCTCCTAGCTTTGGTTCACCATGTGGATACTAGCAGATTCTAAGTTGCTGAACTCGTAAAGGGATCAGTGCTCTTGGTATGTCATGGCAAATGCTCCTGCTTGTCTACCCTTCTCTGTATGAGCAGGGCAGCGACACTGATATCTGAGCTGTAGGAAGATGCTTGAGTAAGGAATGATCATTACTTCAGTGGCCCACCATGTAATGGCACTTAAACTGGTGGCCCAGTCGGTCTTCTAAAATTTCTTTATCTGTGACACTGACTTAGGATCCACAAACACCTCGTAAAAGCTTTGATATTGATGATATTATGGATTAAATAGTTTGTCTTACTGATTGTACATTAATGATTTGTGTGATAGTGATCAAATAGGAATCGAAACCTTACTGACAAGTTCATATAAGCATTCTTCAGTATTCTTGATGGATCTTGGGATCATTTCAGCATTCAAACTGTATTATTTCATCTAGAACAAAGCAACGGCATTTCCAAAAGTTGATTCAATGTAGGAACTACAGGCTGTTCCACATAACCATGATTTAAGACAAGAAATGTTCCTGGCCTTTGAAAGATGAAATGTAAGCCTTAGGACCTAAAAATTCAACTTTATAACAAAGATGAGCATTGAAAAATACAAAGCAGTGTTAGGAGAGGCATAGAAACTAAATCCTGAGTCTGAGCCCAGCAGAATGGTGAGGAATAATTAATTATTCAAGTGTCATCCATTACTAGAAATAGTCCTTCAACGAGACCTGAGAATTTTCTTCCAGTGGAAATTGTACAATTACCTATGGAGTAAATGGTGTAGTATACAATGATATGTCAAAATGTGCTTCAAGATGTATGTCAGCACTTTTGTGCAGAAGAGGGAAATAAATCAGAGGCATGCCCGAACCGTTCTCCCTCTGCTGGCACTTCTGAAGTCCCATTTCATCTGCTGCAGTTACTGTGAAGTTTGTGAAAAATTGTGAGGGCTTTCTGCTCCCATTTTTCTACTTTTGTTATTTAACGTTTTTAATGAAGTAATCAAATCGAAAATTTTCCCTTAATCTTTTATACCTTTTTCAGAATCAATTTTCATAACATTTTTCTATGAAAATGAATGTCATTCATTCTCATGTGAGGCATAGGTATTGAAGTACTCGGTATATAAGAACTCATCAAACTTTTAAAATACCCTTCCTATTAATTTCATTTTCATGAGACTGCTTTTCTCTCTGTTCCAGACAGTTGTTACTGTAAATTGCTGGGCATCAATTTGCTGTTTTTTTTTTTTTGTGTGTATAAAGTTAGTAGAAGCACAGAGGATCTCAGCTGGGGATGCAGGACCAGCGCGAGCTCCAGAGCCTGACCTCAGGCAGGCCGAGAACTTGCTTGAACACAACACAGCATCCTTTGCGATTTTTTTCCACATCTCTTGGCGAAACATATGCCAAGATATCAGCCTGTTTACATTTGGTGGCAAAATGTGGATTTTCAGCCTAGATCTGGAGAAAAACTGCCTTGACTGAGAGTCAGCAATGTGTGACCTCTGGCAGAGCTGGCCCTGCACACCAGGGGCTGCCACGACCTGGGCTTGAGCAGGGGAACCACTGGGTTCCCAGTGCAGCACTGCTGCCTGCTCCTGTGCTGAGCAAGCTCTGGGCTGCATGGAGATCTCAGTCCCTGTACTGCAAAGTGAGTGTGAACGTGTGGGACGTGGTGCTTGGTCGCATTTCTGTGTGGCCACAGCTGCTGGCTGGCATCATCTGGCATCATCCAGCATCATCACAGGAGCTCGTGCACCTTGGCTGCTCTGCTCAGTTTGTGGTGGTTATTTTGCCTGTCCCATCCAGCTTCCGTTGCTTAAAGAAATAATCTTAATTTCTTTTTCTTACCTCCCTTCTTCTTCACAGATAGATTTAAATAACAGCAGGGCTTCTATTTAAAATGATAACATCCAGGAAATTAAAAGTTAAGCCCTCCACTGTCCTTAACTCGATCTCTGCTTACCCCTCTCAGCAATGGTGTAAATAAAGGATGAATCCTCTGCCTGAACTTCCAATTTCCTGGCTGTTGTCAGCTTGTTTCACAATGCTGCCATTGTACCATTTGCCTTTCTGGAAAGGATTCATACACAATATATTATAGGAAGGAAAAGAATAACCAGGGGCAGATATTAAATATTTCGCAAGGGCCTATATTAATCTAAGATTACCTCAGTGTTTTTCAAGCAAGTGACAAAAATTAGATTCTAAAGCACTGTTAGGAAAATACTCATCGCGTGTGTTGGATTTATTTAAAATTACTGCTTAAAGTTTCTTCTGTCTGGACCTTTGTGCCTTTTAGTAGTTGCAGCGAGATGCTGTGTTCCCCTTGTGGTGCTGCAGGAGGAAGGACCTGACTGGGCCGACCGGCTCTGCTGCTCACCTGGACCCCACACTGCTGGGCACGGACACGAGGGGGCTGGGAAGGGTCTGGGGCTAAAACATGCCCAAGGCAACTTCTGAAAAGGGAACTGGAATCACAGGAGAAACTAACAAGTGAAAGGCCAGAGGAGGAAAAATGACAGCTTTATTTTCATTTTTTAATTGTCATTTTAGAATGATCATCTTATGTGCATCTCTCACTATGATGTGACACATAAGCTATCTTTCTTTCTATCAATCTCTTTCTATATTCATATTCCTACTTTTTCTCTTTTTTTTTCCTACCTGAGCTGGTCTTCCCATTGGGTTTAGTGCCCTGCCTCGTGGCAGCACACCTTTCCTTATTGCTTTGAAAGACAGCGTGCCTTTATTCTTATTAGATTCAAAATGTGTTACAGGAATCTCAGATTTCTATGTAAAGGTACTCCTATTTGTAGCCACAAACACCAGTAATGCACTATTGAAGACGTTTTCTTGTTTAAGAGGAGAACACCTGCAATTTGGGTATGTTGCTTACCTGCTCTGAGCAGACGTGCTGGTAGGATTTCTCAGTACCCAGCTGTTTTAGCAGCACAGAGAAGGACAGGAAAGGAGCAGAGAAAACTGAGTGTGTTCTTCTTACTTGTGGGTGCTCTGTATCTGTATGGGTGCCTGAGTACCTCGTGTGCTTGCAAACAAATGCACAGAAAAACACAGCTGACATTATATTCACTGACAGCAAATGGGACAGAAAGATTTAAATATATATTGATTTTCCATGGCACTTAGTTGTTATTTGTGGTACGTATGCTCTGTAAAACACAGCTCACAACCACGTCTGTATGTGTGCAGGGTAGCATCAGTAGCCATTGCTATCTGTTCTAATGTGATTTTTACTGACTCTAACAGGGGATAGCTGTAATATTTTTTGTATTGTTACTGTCAAGGAGAAACTGAGGTTGTGTGGCAGGCTTTGTTTGTCTGCTTTGGTAACACTTCAGTGCTATGAATCTGCTTTTTCTGATTTTAGTCACAGGATCTACTCCAGATTTGGAACCCCTGTTGATCCTTTGGGTGATCCCACTGGAGAGCAAACACCAGCAATTCAGATTTTCTGTCCCTTCAGGTGCTAAGACACATCCTGACCTCCCTTATCTTTTCTATTGCTTATTTTTGAGTTCAACACAATTTAGGATGGAGTACTGTTCTGTTCATTTCACTTCAGAAAGAGAACCAAATAAATCTACGCTTCAGAAAAAAGGCAAATAACAGAACTTTGAGAAGCAGATGGAGAAGGGCACAAATGGTGTTCCTTAGTTTTCCAGCAACTCTAGCTTCAGAAGTTAAATGTACATTTAAATACACGTTAGATTCTATGGCACAGCACTGGTGTGTCAAGGAGAGGCTCTGAGGTCTGGCTTTGCCTCTGCTGCCAGGCAGCTGCGTTACCTGGCACAGTTCATTTCCTCCTTACATCTCGTTTCTCTGCAAAAAGTGCAATAATTGTACCATTGTCCCTTGAGAAGCATTTTGAGATCTGGTCCTGAAAAGCACCGCATCAATTTGTGTACAAATGTTTCCAGGGGCACAGACTAGCTCTGTCCTGATCGCGAGGATGCTGCCACCAGTCCTTCGCTGCTCCCTTCCCCACACAGTTGCCAGCTCAGGGCACCTCCTGTTTCCAATGAAATGGACTCTGTCTGTTGTCCAGTGGGAGCTGCATGTGCCCCTGGTGATGGGATTGGGTCCCAACGATGATGAGGTTTCAGCAGTTGTTGTTCTGGAGTCTTGTTTGGCGTAACATCTTTGTGTGGGCCTAGCAATGCAGGAGAGCTTTCATGAATAATCAACTCATTTACGAGCGTGTGCTCAGAGCAACAGCTCGCAGTGTGCCAGGTGTGCAGGCAGGAGCAGGCCAGGAGGGTCGCAGCACGGCCGTGTGCCAGGGCAGTGCCAGGGGAGGGCCTGGCGTTCCCTGCAGTGCGTGTGCACGTACCACTGTGAAGTCCGACTGCAGTATTTGCAGATAATACCTTCTTTATTGGGGGCTATTTATCTTCATCAGTTTCCTATAATGTGATGGGGATTCTATAGCTCTGTTTTTCATATCAATTCATACTTCTTTTTCTGGACTCCATTTCCTCCTCTGCTCAGTATCCGAACTCTGGCAGCTGCGGCTTTCCTTTCTTGTTTTCTTTTTTTCCCTGTTTTCTTATTGCCCTAGAAAGAACCGCAGACCTTTTTCATATTAAGGCTGTGCAGTGAAATTTCAATTTATAGCCGAAAATAGCACTATCTGTTTGAAGACGCACCGGGTGTTTTTGCTCTGCTTTTTCCTCTGAATCTCACCTACGTGAGCCGTGTAGAAGCATTATTTAAGATTTACAGAAAGCACATTCTAATTGATAATGGTACTTCAGCAGCACCCAGCACCATCCTGAGCAGTGCAAAGCGAAGCATTGTAGGAGCTGAGCTAAAAATATTGCATTAGCACTTAGAGAAAATGAAATTTTTATACTTGATTTGCTCATGGTCATATGGTTGCAACTAAACACAATTTGAGCTGTCACTTCACTGCGGAGAAAAATATGCAATTTTGGAATATTTTAAATGAGCTTGATATTAGATTCTATAACTCAAAATGACACAGGAAATAGTGTTTGCAACATGATTGGTTCATTACTATTTGGTAATTGCAGTCCATCATTTTAAGGGGGAAACTAAAACACAAACAAATGATCTCGGCATTCCGCAGTCTCTGTATCCAAGTTGTCATTTTGGGGACGGTTTTAGAAGACACAAGTTGTTCCTATTTGGAGGCTTATATTTTTCCCTCCCCTTTATCATTTCAGGAGAACAATTTTCACCATAAACTAACATGTCAGCCAAAGCATCTACATTTTAAAAAAATATTATTTCACAATTTTCCACGTGCACATTTGATGTAAACCCTGGAGGTGTATTCCCTGAGTACCTATTACCTCCATTTTAGGGAAATTACATTAAATTATTAGTGACAAATTTACTTGTCTGCCAATGTGTTTTTCTTGAATTTTACTACAACATCAATACTTGGCTGTTTTATATGGGCCCTCATTTACCTGTCTTTGAAGGCAGTCACCCCTCTGGGAGCTTTGCCTGTCACTACCATGTGCTACGAAGAGTCTTTAAGTTTAACATTTGCAGTTTTGAATTAGTGAAAAAAAAATATGTTGCACTTCAAAAATATAATATGCTTTTCTGACAAGTCATTTTAATGCCAACTGTCTCCTTTTTGAAGGAGTAAACCCAATTTTGAGCACGGTGTGCCCCAAGGAGATGCTGGTTTGTCAGCACAGAGGTGTTGGCCAGGGACTGGCAGCCCGAAGGGGACTTCACCTCCCTTGGCACATAGGTCTGGTTTGGGGAGTGAATGGGTTTTACCCGTGGCTGTGTGCATTCAGGAATCTTTCTGCTCTGATACCAAAATAAAAGCAGATAGGAAAAAAAGTCAAACTGAGAGCTAAAATCAGTCGTAGCACTTTGAACCTCGGTTGCCATGTGTAAGGGAATGCAGCTCTGAGGCCCAAGGATGGGCTGGCAGCAGTGTGCCACCTCGTGCTGCGTCCTGCTCGGATCCTGAAGTTAGCACATGGCTGCAGAGCAGTGCTGCTCCGAGATTTCTGGGGAACGCTTTGGTGCTTCAGTAAATAACAGTGGATGTAGAGCAGTACGGTGCTTTGTTCCTTGAGATACCAATCCCTGGTGTTGAAGGCATCTGCATTTTATTGGACATGAATGGTTATTACAATTCCACATCACTAACTCAGCAAAAGTTTAGAAGATCTAATTAATGAGAGCCTAGAAGTGTTTGTGAGAATTCGCATGGGTAGAGCTGTATGGGCACTGTCACTGCCATGTTATTGCTCTGGGAGAGAGGCCTGGCTAGTAAACTGGTACAGGCAACCCTACTGAAGCCAGGGAAACAATGGTGGTGTGTACTAGCAAATAATCTGCCCTGTGGCTTTATTAATTTGTGTATCATTCACTGCCTCGTGGACCAGGGTTTGTAATGGTCCTCTGGGTGTTATACACTGTGAACAAGGAGGGATTGCATTGATCTTAACAAAGCCCATGTCAGACTTCCAGCAGTTGGGATTCCTGGGAGCTGCTGTGTCCAGAAAACTTGGAGGTGAAAACCGATTATGAAAGCTGATAACATAGAGCAGATTTGAATGCTTTAATTAAATTCCTCTCAACTTTGCAAAGCATTTGATTAAAATCGGCCTTTAAATGGGACTTTGGTTACCTCGAGATAACTTTTACTCTAAAAAGAAAAAGGGAGGATCTCTGAATATCAAGACTGTGGAAGGAAGATGGTAGTGGAAATGTAATTAAACCAGCACGTCTACTCCATGAGTAAATGGTTGAATTATCTCACTGCTATTTTGCTGCTGTTTCTGCTGCTGGTGGTACCCCAAACACAGGGACTGGAGGAGTCCTGGCTGCTCTCTGCTGAGCAATTGCAGAGCAGAACAGCAGAGGGGCAGCGGTGCTCGGTTGGGCGGCAGCCTCCAGCCTTGCTGCTTACTGCCATGGCAATTCTGTTGCAGGGCTGAATGCTACATGAGTATCAACGTGCTGACACACATTGTGTACACTGTGAATGTTTTTAAGGGTCTGTTTATTAACTGTTTGTAAATTCAGGTTTGCTTTGCTTACATTTTGTGTCAGAGAATCTGCTCTGCTTTTTTGGCTCTGGGAGAATTCCACTGGATGTGTCTTACTTTCCCAAATGCTGGGATGTGTGCTACTTCTATCCCCACGTCTTGGGCAAACAGGAAAATGGAACATATAATTCACAGTTAAGATGTGCCTCGTTATTAATTTCAATGTATTCCTTTATTCAATCAAAAATGGTTATATAAATCAAAGCAATTCTAAACTGATTAACCTAAAACCCCTTTAATTAGCAAATAGAAGCTTCAGAGTTCACCTGCAGCATGTGAAACACCTCTACACTAATTTATCTGACTTTTTATTCTAGGACTGAAAATAAAAAATGAGCACTATTGCCATAAATCTAACATGGTGAGGAAATGGAATTCTTCAAGGACTTTCCTCCCCCTTTTTTTAGAAGCTGCTATGCCAAAACTCTTGCAAGTTCAGAGCAATACATTTTGGCCCCAGAAGAAAGTGAGAGAGCTTAGTGGACCTCACCGCTTCTTGCAAGGGCTTGGTTTTATCCAATATGCTTTGAGTGTTAGGAGTTCTGATCTTTATTTGTTTTCTTTTCCTGAGAGCCTGGTAGAAATTTTGGAAGAATCACTAGAAGTGTTTCTGGGAGCATCCAGGAGGAGCTCCTGCTCCTGGCTGAGGTGCTCTGGGGAATGGCTGCTCATTCCTCCTCATCATACAGTCTCCTCCCTACACGTGCAGGCAGGGTAAATTCACAGCTCACTGCTGAGCTCTAAGCAGGCAATGACTAACCAAGCATCGACGGTTATCGTTTTCCTTTTCTGATTACAAAAACTGCCCGGGGAGAGAGGGGAAGGCGGAGAACCTCTGCTGCGTGTTTTGTTTTTGCTATCTAGCTCAGGTGTGCCTGGTGTTTGGGGGGATTGTGACATTGCTCATAGATCTAAGCTCTTGGTATGTGCAAACTGGTAAATTGCATCTTCTGTGTGTTCACTTCAGAAAAATACATGTTGGTGCCTGTGAGATAAATGCTTCCTCCATGCACTTCTGTTCTAATCTTGCACGGACTGAAGGAGGTGTATTGGTGCACTTTGGTTTTGCTGCATTGAAAATCTTATACCACACTTCTCCCGTTTTTACTGCTCCACCATTCGCACCTCGATGCTCAGCTTCTCAGAGCTGCATTTACATATCAATTAAATAAGGGTGAGAATGGGGAATGCATACCTCACAAATAGGCTATGAAAATACAGTTGCATAGATTACTTTGTAATTTGTGTAAGGAACTTGTTGGTTAACAGGGTGACCGAAGTGATAAAATGTGTGCTTCAGATGTCTGTGTTTGGCAAAGCAGCGAGATGACACTCGGCATAATTATAGGCTTAAGTGCAACTGATGCCAATGACTAATTGAATTGGGATCAAATTTACCTGGGGTGTAACAGTGGCTTTAAAGAAATATATTTAAGTAATTGTGCAGTAAATTATTTCATTTTTAGCATATAATTGCAAATGCAGACCGTAGCTTTATTAAAATATGTTTTCCTGCGTGTACCGTCTGTTTTAAATATAGGAGAGAAACACAGGTGATGGGTGTTTCTCCTAAGCTATTTCCACTAAGCAAATAAAAATTGCTCAGTGGAATATATGAAGTGGTGCTGGAGAGTCCTGTTAATATGCTCAGGGTTATTTTTGTCTCAGGCTGGAGAAAAAGCACCATATTTAGGTAGGTTTGTTCTAAACCTCAGCGCTTTTGGTTCTCCACTTTATCTCCTCTTGTTCTTTTTATGATGATGTTTTGAAATACAGAATATTTCAGACTGCTCAGTGCTGCTTTCCATCTTCTATACACTGATGTCAGATATTCTCTCTCTATATACACACGTGCAGATATGTGTGTGCTTAAGTCGTATATTGTGGTTAGGAGTTGTAGTGTGTGCAGGAGAAGCGTGGTATGCAGGAAGAAATAAGGTGTGCAGCAGCACTGCCAGCTCATAGCACCACTCCAGCACTCGCTGTGCTGCTCCTGTACACGGATCAACCTGTTGTTTTCCACGAGCAGAGGTTTCACTCAGTTTTATCTGTAGCTAAATGCCTGTTTCTTCAGCAGTCCATCTCGCCCATTGCAGTTAATATTGCTCCCCTTTTCCATAGTGTAAGGAGTGTGTCCAAAATGGAAAATGCCTCTTCAGTTTCAAGCAGGGAGAAAACTTCGTCTTTCCTCCTGTGCACCCAACGTCTGGTTTAGCTCAAGATGGAGGGTTTATGATTAATACAGTTGATGCAGAAAATGGCCGATTGCTTGGCTTCTTTTAAATGTATCATGCTCAGTGCACACGGCCTCCGAGCATCAGTTAGAGGGAAGTGACAGCCCAGTTGACCTTTCTCTCCAAATCGTACGGGGGTGAGGGGCAGAATTAGCATGATACCGCAGTGTTTCAACTTGCTTTCTCCGATAACTTTCATATTATCAATACCAGTACGTTCTGGAAATATAAAACCACTTTCTAGCAAATGTGGTCACGTTATTTTCCACGAGATTTAGAATTTTAGCCTCTCCTTGCATGAGATAGCTGTGAGGTATTTTACCACCTTGCTTAGCACTCCTAAAAGGTCGACACTAATATTTCACCTCTACTTTTACTTCAACCACTTCACAGAATGCACCACGTTATAATTTGGAGCCATCTCCCTGAATATTTCACGGGCTGTTTAGGCGGCTGCCGCGAAGCGCCAACAATAGTCCTATATGGGGGAAGGTGTTAGTTGTAAAAGGGCTTAAATTGGCTTTGGAGTAACTGGAAACCAAATAAATGGTTCTGGAAACTAAACTGGGAGATTTAGCAGGTTTTTTCTGCAGTCACCAATTAGTGCTATTAGAAAGTCTAATACGCACAGCGTGGACCTGCAGCAGCTGTGATTGATACAAAGCTCGGCCAATCGCACCGGGCCCGTGTCAGCTCTCATTAGGCTGTGATCAATTACTGGGATTTTAGACCAATTTGAATGAAAAGTAAAAACACATTGTTACCACAAATTTCATCAAGTGAATATGCTGTATAAGGAAATAGATCAGCTATGACCTCTTTGACATTTCAAAATGTTTAAAAGCTGAAGTTAATTCTTTGTGATGTCCTTTCATCTTTAGTTGACAACAGAGAGACCTGGAGTGGTGACAGCCTTTGTCAAGTGGGGCTGTCTTATCAGAAACAATACCCTGCAGATCTTTCAAGCCAAATATTCTAATCTAAGATAATTGCATTTAAAATTTCTTATAGCTTTTATGTCCTTCTCCGAACCGATCTCATATTGAGTAACAAAACTTTCCACTCGACACTTCTTTTCACTTTAAGAGCTGTAACGGTTGCTAGCACAATTTAAGGGACGCAGGGAAGAAAGCTCAGGGCTGCCTGTGGTCCTGTGGGTGCCAAGGAAGGTTGCTGTGTGGTATGCAGGTGTGTGGGGTGCTCTGAGGAGATTTCTCACCGGGATTTCTCTATCAGCTGCGTTTCTCCGTGAGTTCTTGGCCCCCCCATCCCCTTTCCCCCATCCCTGCGGAGCTCCCCAGCAGAGGTCCTTTCCACGCACTGTGTGCTTGTGGGGGAGCTGTGAGATGACAGCACTGCATTTCTGGGGTGCAATCCTTCACTTTTTTCGCAGTAGACAGCCATTTTAGGGTGAAAAACTAAACACAATGGATTTAACTGTTTGAAATAAAGACTTCAGTGCCTGTTAATTACAGAGCAGTCAGTTCCTGAGTGGCTTTTTTGGAGCCGATGCCCCCTCACTGAGCTCCCCGGTCCATTCAGGTGTGCGCTCGCGCCGCAGCACCAGCCCCTCACGTGGGTTTCTGCTGTGTCAGTAAACAGTTCTGAAAATAAGATTTCCGAGTCTGAATTATTTATACGATATGATAAGCAAGCAGAATGTTGAAATTCAATAGTAGTTCATAAGATTTTTTTTGCTTGATTTCTCTGTCTTCTACTCTTAGCAGGCTTTTGTTAGAAAGAGTACTTTATTCTTCCCTGACACACTACTAAAGGTATTATGCAAATGGAAGGTGTTGTTCATTATAATCTGTTGAAAATGGAGGCAGCAGAAAGCTGAATTTCATTGTATAACTTGATCTAAGAGAAGATTCTAATGGAAAACAGCAGTCAGCTGAAGGTGTCAGGACTGATTGCAAAAGCTGATTTATTATGATACTAATATTAGGCGGCCCACATTCTCTCCACACTGACAGAGCACGAAAGTATGCGGGGAATGAGCAGCACTGCTCACTCAGGCACTGCAGGGCACTGCCACCAGTGCCACACCACAGCCCTGCCTCTCACACAGGGGGTGCTGCAGGGACCTCACTTGTCGGGGGAACCACCTCCGAGTGGGAGAGGACCTCTGAGTGGGAGAGGACCTCTGAGTGCTGTAGGGAAGCTCAGCAGTGTCTCCATATGGTGTTAGAACCTCCTGAATCCACACAAGACCTCAGACAGACAATGAGTTTCTCGTCAACCATTCCTGTTTGCTTAGGGCTGAGCCCCAATTAACACAAGAACTTAGGAGGATGTTCTGCAGTCCTTTCTGGGTTTGGCTGTGACCAATATGGTCATTGCTCCATTAAGGGGAGGGAGGAAAGGTAACGATGAGAAAATTATGGATGCTTTTGGACAGTTTCAGTCATTATGCCCCTCCCTGCACACGTGGGCTGTCTCAGACGCTGCGTTCCCCACCGCAGCTCTCAGCACTGCTGACTGCACTCAGTGGGGTCAGGCACACGAAAATACCATTGTGCCATTCCTCGGCTGTCACAAGTACATTGGGACACAGAAACTGAGGATTTCCAATGACTGCACTTAGAAATGTATTCATATAGTTTATGCTTAATAAAATGTGAACTTACTATTTGATTATTTTATTTTTTCCCTATGGACAAACAGGAAAATGTTAGCCATAATTTTATTTTTAGAGGCTGTTCACATTTTGAGGCTTAGGGAAGGAAATGCATACACGTGTCTGTAATGCTTTTTTCCCATAGTTAGGATTCATGCGAGTAGGCCAACGTGTGCGTGTTAAATAATGAAATTGTTTTCAGGAATGAATGATTTCCCATGTGAAACTAATGTTTATTTGTACCTTTAAAATTAGATATTATATCGAATCCTCAAAGTTAATCTTATTGAAATACATTTAATTAATAACCACAATTAGAATGCTGCAAAGCTCTGCAATGTTTGCTCACGTCAGTTAACAAAAGAGGGCATCTCTTTTCCAGCAGACTTCAGCTTTCATTACTGGCGTGTAAAGGAGTTTAATTTACCTGGAGCAGTGTAAACCTTTTTGAAATAGGTGCCTCATTCCACAAAAGAATCATTCTTCACATGCTCTAAATACTGTACATATTTACCAAATTTAAATACATATTTACATACGTAAGATTGACCCAATTGAATGGAATGACTCCCCTGATACCTTTTATAGTCTATTAGGTAAATAAGCATCTCGCAAACGGGCTCACTTTTCTTTGCACAGCAGACAGTCATGTAGATAGGATTAGAGTTTGGGGTCTCTGTGAAGTGGTTGGGTTTACAGCTTACCGGAGAAAATACTTTTTCTCCGTTACAGATATCAATATAGATACAAGAAACAAAGGACAGGAAGCATGAGGTCTGTGGTCGTGAGGTTGGCAGCAGGTGAGGAAGGCAGAGCTGTGGGGTGTCATTTTTTTCCCAGCCTGTGCACACCTCTTCCTCCATCTGGCTGCCCAACACTGCAGAGATCTATCCCTCCTGAGAGAAATCCTGAGTGCCTTTCTTCTGTGCCCTGCATAACTAGCTGCTGTTGCTACACGAGTGGTTTTGATGCAGCTATGTCCAAGATGGCAAAGTTTGCAGGCTTGCAGATGCAACCCCAGGGAAACACCACACAGATCCCACTCAGTGTGAGACCACCCCCATTTTAACCATGCTGGAAGGACCACGCTTCAGATCAGCTGAAGAGCTCTTAACAAATGAGTGTGATGGAGTTAGGAGTTAGACCGTGCTCTCTCCTCTCATTCTTCTATTCAGCACCAGGGTCTGGCTGGGGAAGCAGAGTGCTCTGAGAGCTGAGGCCGAAGGGGGTGTGAGCTGTCCCTGCTGTGGTCTGAGCCCCGCAGTGCCGCGTGCTCTGTTCAGTGCGGTCCTTTTGGTTGTGCACTCTTCAGCTCTTTGTGACCTGAAGTGCCACAGATACATGGTGTGCAGCAGAACCTTTACACCTAACGTTTAAAAGAGGGTACACTGCAGCAGAGGGAAAGGTTAATTTTAATGAGGCTTATTTATTTATTTGGGGGATGTTATTTTCCTACGGTTATTTGATTTCATTGTCAAATTTTAGTCATGGCAGAAGCAACATTTAGCTTGTTTTCTTGCTTTTCAGCAACAAATAATTTTTCATAATTGCAGCTGAAGTGATAATGTTGAGAAGTAGGAATTAGTTTTGTATATCGATTATTTCCCTCAAAGATGACCATAAATAGAGAAATCAAACGTTAACCTCTGAGCAGGTGTGCAAGTGTTCTCTAGATCCCCAGTGCTGATAATCCAGCTGTTGTTCTGTGATGAGTCTTTTGCTTTTGGAGATTGGAATCAGAAATCTGCAAATTGCACTAAGAAGGCAGAGTGCCTCTGAACTGTAAATATACGCTCCGTGTGACATATTGACAGGGGCTGCTCAGCTTGTTTTACTCTGGGCCAATTCATCATCTCCTGATTTACGGAGCTGTTCTGGTTTTATCTTACTGATTTGCAAATTCTTGTGACCAATTACATTTCAAACATCAGTTATTTTTATTATGTGATTTGTTTCACTGGAGCATATAGGAAAGCCAAGCCCTACACCGGAGAGCTCACGGTCCAGTTTTAGATATATGGAGAGGATCATAAAGAGAAAAATGAGCGAGCCCAAACAGAAATGAGCTCCATGGTCTTGGCACACGCCCGTCTTCTGCTCCTCTTCAGCTCCTTATTTTCTGGTGTGGGGGGGAAATAATCAATTCTAGTAGGCAGTGAGACAAACACTGATTTCCAGAGGAATTCCTGATACAAAACTCACGATGGAGGTCACTAGGAATAAAGCAGCATGCTGACTGTAGAGGCAGGATGAAGAGAGATGCAGCAAGTGGGGACTGAAGGAGTGTGGGGAGGTACAAGGACCGACTTAAAGGGAAGGTTATGGTGGGAGCAGTGGCACGGGGCAGGATGGCAGAAGTATTGACCCTGGGAAGAAGCACGAGGCAGAGGCAGCCCCTCTGCTGGCCGGAGGAAGCAGGGCAGTGTGTCAGTGCAACGTGGTGACCAAAGGCAAGGCAAGGCAGGTAACAAAGCTGATGGCCTGCAGGATCCTGGGGGAGAAAACTGGCAGAGTAACTGGGAGGGATCCAAAGCCAGAGGCTGCAAATACGCTGTACAGTGGTGCCAAAAGGAGTGGATGGAGCTCAGAGACGTGAGGATGAGTTTCTTCTGGTGGCAGTCTTCTGAGTATCAGTCACCTGCTCTTCTGGAGAAGCTCTGGTTCAGAAAAGTAGGGAGAGTGATATCAGCAGCACGCTTTACCCTGAAATGTGATGTAAAAGGTTTTTCTTCTGGGAAGGTATTTCACCAGCAGAACTCTGGGACTTCCTTAATTTCTGTTACCTTTGTTACAATACTGGGGATAAAAACATTAGAAGACAGAACTTCTCTTCATGAGCTGATATGATCAGGAATACTCAAGACACTTTGTAAATTATCAGTGATTTATCGTTAATGTTTGTCTTATTTTACGACTTAAAAATACCTTCATCCCACTGCACAGGGCTATTCTGGTTGCAGAAGTGCTGTGGGAATAGTGCCAAGGGAAAGAAGGACCTCTGAATATGACTAAGAATAATTCCCAAAATGTGCAGATTTGAAACAGTCCTGGATCACATACTAGATTAAGATCTAAGGTGAAACTGAGACAGCTTTCAAAAAAAGAACTATTAGTTTCAGTATGAAAATTTGCTTTCAGCATGGAAACCACTGTTTGGTACATTGACTACATTGGGCAGATGTTTCTTTCCAGTGATGTCCCCACTGCTTTGCACCTATTCAAGTGTAGGACACACTTGGCTGCATATGTTCTACATACGTATATATTTATATAACATTTATTCAAGTGCCATCTAAGCGACGCAGTGAAATGCGCTCTTTTTCATCTTCTGTGTATCACCCTCAGTCTGAGAGCAGGAAGGAATGCAAGTGAAACCCAAGGAGAAGAGAGAGGACAGAAAAACACACACGATACTCCAGACATTTCATGGGCTGTTTCAAAGCACCCTGTGCATGGTGGTGTATCGTGTCCTGAGCCTTTCCAGTGAGCGGGGCAGATCTGTAGGTTTGTGCACACTGCGGCCATCAGCAGATGACACAGCTCAGTTTTCTGTCTGTACAAGAAGCAGGCTTTCCATGCAGCAGTGTGTGGATCAGCTCCTTGTCCAAACAAAATGAATGTGGGAATGGGCCCAATCATGTTTATCAGCTCTTTCTTCCTTGAGCAGCTGCAATACGGCAAACTAAAGGAGAAGAAGGAGTGGTCTCCATCGTCATCTAGAAATCTCTCAGGGTGGTTTTTGTGAAAACGTTTTTGTAATTTCCAACTGAAATATTTATGGAATGGATTACAAAGGTGGATATATGGCAGGTGGGTTTGTCATGCGCCTGCCTGTCACCACCTGAATCTCTAGTTGCAGCATCTCCTCTGAAAGCTCCCGTTGGCCGCAGGGCCTGGGAAGCACCAGGGAGCAGAGGCAGTGCCTGGCTCACAGCCTGACCCTGCGGCTGAAAGCGCCGACAGAGAAACCGCCAGGAAGAGGGTATTCCAACAGCGTGATCCTGCGCCTTTAAAGGAAAAAAGAAGGGATACTGCTGCCATCCCAGGATTTCTCAGTGTGCGCTGCGTGGAGCAGTCTGCATGTTGTTCAGGGTTGGGTGTAAAGAGAAGCAGAGAACAATGAGTCCTGTAGCGCCGCGCTCCCCACCTCCAATGCAGCGCGTGCAGCCCCAGCTCCTGGCATGGAGCAGGTGGCTCTGCTGCTTTTTTCTTGTCTGTGTCAGAATGACCCGTCTGCTGAAAAGGTCAACCCGGTGCAAAAATGACATATGTGGCTGCAATCTTTAAGGTCTGAATAAATTTAGGATCCCCACGCACCAGGACTGCAGTAATGCCTGAGCAGCAGGATGGGAAACTGCCTCAGAGCAGAGGGAGCCTGCTTCCTTGGTGGTCAGCAGGGTGCAGAAATACACGGAAATGGCAGCAGTTCAGGAAAGCAAACAGGATTTCTGATACTGTTTTATGTTGCTGAGTAGTACTAATAATGTATGTTAGAGATGAGATGCCTCAGTGCTGGCTTTTATGCCTCACATTCTAAGTAGGTGTGATAATTTTTGTCCCTCTGTTGTGAGACATCTCAGCAAACAGGTAACTGCTCCTTCAGCCCGGGGCCACTGCTCTCGTCCTCCGATACGGATGGAGAAAGATTAGTGATGATTCCCTGAAACATTCTTTCCAAGAGGCATTATCTGGATCTCTGTCTCTTCCTCTGTAATTACTGCTGCTATTATTACTACTCCTCGCATTGCAGTAGTGTTGGACAGGGCTTCCTTCTAACACACCTTTGGTGTTCCTGATGGGTGTTAGAGAGAAATGCCATCAGCATGGGCTCTACTGAATGGCTTCCAAAAAATTCATCTGGGTCTGTAATGCCTTCCCAGGCTGCCTCAAAACACAGGCAACGTAAAAAGGGTGAATTATTACACAGTTGCTCTTAAACTTTTTGAAAACTTTCTTAAGGGAGGAAGAATTAATTGCAGAGTCATTAATCTAAAGTCGTAGCTATCCAGAATACGTATCTCAGTATGATGAATTTGAGCAGAGAAGCAAAAGCCATTGCAAAGTAATGCAGAGCATAATCGGGTTCTGTCCTTTGCGTAGCTCTGGAGTGCGAGCACAAAAATACATGGATATGAAAAAGCACAATGACCCAAAAGAAATCTGGAAAGGGAAGAGAGAACTGCTCCGTGGTACTGCATGGCTGGGAGTGGGGGCAGCTCGGGCTGCGGTTCAGAATCCCCTCGGTCAGGAGACGTCCAGAACTCTCTGTGATAGATCTGTGGGTTTTTGCAGTCGGTGTCATGCAGACCTGTGCTGCTGTATTCTCATTTCTCCCTGACACGCAGCCTTTCCGCTGCTGTCACGCACACACAGTAGGTGCACATTATGTGTCTTTACACATGCACGCAGGGTCAAAGAATGTGCTCAGCTGCACACAGGCCCCATGTACGCGTACGTACGTGATTATAGATATTATGCATTAACAAATTATGACTGTTTTAATGAATGCATTTTAAAAGAATCAGTGAAATTTTAGCTTTGGAGTGGAACACACAAAAATATCGTTTTCTTGAGGCAGAGCTGAAAGCTGCACCAACAAAGTGCACTGTGCCCCCGAGATGTGGGGCTCAGCAGTGCGGGCGCCTGTTCCATGTGCACCGGCACTGCGTGGCACAAATGTGTTTGGGAGTGCTCGGAGGAGCGAGCTGAATTCAAGATGCATTTCTAGGAACACAAAGTAGGCCAAGAGGTCTCGGTGGCTTGGACTCTTCAGTAATTCTTTGCCGTCTGTGTTCTCATAATGTAATTTATTGTGAATGCTATAAGGAAGGACTGTAACCAAAACAACTCAACTGTCTGGAGACATGCATGTTAAAATCCAAAAAATGAGAAGGATGTTGCCTGGGTCACTGACCATTTAACAGCCCTTAAGCAGGATGTGAGAATGCTGCTTATGGCAGAGGCTTTCGTTTCTTTTTTTTTTTTTTCCTCTGCTTTGTAATAATTCTTTATCCAAATAGTTGTAGTGAATGAAACCTGCTGCAGTGAGAGTCACATTACCTATTCTTGCCCACTCTTCAGGTCCTCTGGTTGTCCTGATGTCTACTGTGTCGAGGGGTAAATATTTGACCACTCTGCTAGCCATTGCTTCGCAGCCTCTGAGTGACCCTGCATTAATTAGTTGGGAATTTCAGGGCTTTGAATCTGATTGAATCAAAATATTGTTTTTACAAGTTGATGAAGGCTTGATTGATGTGGGTTCTGCTGATTCTTTAAAGGATTAAATTGTATGTACAGATTACAGAGTCTTGCCTGTCACCGCCTAAATGGGAATTGTTTTTGAACTACGCCAAGAGAAAACACTGCATTTCTTTAAAACAGAGAAAAAAGAAGTCCTGTGGTTTTCCAAGGCTTTGCTCTCCCTGTCTTTGGGAGTGGTGTATTTCATTCCACCTCAAATTATACTTTTCAGTTGGGATTCATGCAGGACAGCATAGCTGGAGCAAAGGGAACGTCTTGGCTTTAGGAAGGGGGATGTCTGGGTTCCATGTTCAGAGATGGTGGAGGTCACAACTCGCAGAACCTTCTGCTAGCCCAGATTCCCCTGGACAATAGTGGTGGCATCTATCAAGTCTCTCAGGCCTTTCTTTTCAGAAGAGGAGAGGACCTCTGACGTCCACATAAATACACCAAGGAGGATAAAGGGAGATGTGGAGGCAAGTACATGCCAGGAGCTCGTCAGACAGAAGGCTCTGTGACTGGACCATTTGAGAAAGGGAGGACTTGAAGAGCTGCTACTGCTTGTAAAGAAGGATGCTGTGGGCAATGCATCCCCTTCCTGTACATATGGGATATATGATTTTTTGTCCCGGGGATTTATAAAACTATAATCTAATTTTACTGTAAACCTGTTATGCTGAAAAATGGCTTGTTCCTATAGACTCTGCTACATAATGAATCAACCCCAATAAACATATAAAAGAAACAGTAAAACAGAAGCAATTTGGTGTGGGTCCTATGGAGGGATGTGCAGCAGAATCACTCTAAATTGCTATTTAAAATGCATGTGATCATTTTGAGAATTATGGCACTTTGGATTTACTGTAGCCATGGAGTCTCTTTGGGAGAATGAGGTATGGCTGTGGCTGCCCTCCATTCACCTGTGCCAGAGGTGATCTCCTGCTCACACAAGGGCAGGGGAGAAAATAAGGGATACGTGTGTTTTTAAAAGCCATCAAGGGAAGAGAGAGGGTAATATAAAAGCAAGTACATCACCATAATTGCCTGACATTTCACCTAAAACACATCAAATACAAGAGCTGGTGGTTCTGAAAGAAAAAGAAGGAAGCGAAAACTTTCCTCAGCTGATATCCTGAGAAAGAAGTTTCCATAGATGATCCAGGGATGAGAACCACGGCCAAGTCCTCAGCGTGGGGCTCCAGCCCCTTTGGGCTGTGCAATGAGCCATGGTGTGAGGGCTGTGCAAAACCGGTGGATAACAGGAACTTTCTGCCTCCTCTCTACTGTTAGTACGCAAATAGTACGTCTTGCTTTCCTATTTGACATGCTGGAAGGGCATTCACGGAAGCACTATTTCTAAAAAAACCACAGCAGCTGTGAAGAGAAATTAACAAAGTCTAAATAAGTCACAACATCTCGAAGAAAAGATGTTCTAGTGGGATGGGAGGGGGAAAGGGACAGCAGAACTGACAGCGAGGAGGAAAAAGGATCATTTAAGGGATCCACTGTAGTTCGAGGGAATTGAAGGCAACTGGGGTCCGAACATAAGGTGAAGCCTTTTCTTCTGGACATTGTCCTTCTAGAACTCCTTCAGGTAGCGCATTCCCACTCTCTTATCTGAGCGTGTCTTATCTCTTGAAAACATGCTTTAAGTCTTTTTAAATTTATTTTCACATGCTGTTACAAAGAACAGATTTGTATCAATCAGTGGATTTGCTTTTTAGTTATTTTTGCAGCGTTCAGACTTCCAAAGCTGCAGTCAGTACTGTGTCTGTGATGTGCGTGGGGCAGGCAGAGCTGAACCCCCTCACTGCCAAAACACGCCTTGTGCTGCTGGACCCACGTGTCACACAGTCTGGATTTGGTGTGGAAGGGAGCTGCTGTCCATGGGATGAGCTGCTGCTCACCACGGCCGGAGTGCTGGGCACACATCTGTGCTGCTCCTCAGTTAATGCAGCGTGGGTTACGTCCTGGCACTGCTCTGTGTGGCACACAGAGGCAGCAGTGGCACTGGGGTGGCATAGCAAAGTGCTGTGCAGCAGAACGTGGGCTGGGATACGGCCGGGCCAGGAGCTCTGGGCACTGAGAACTTCTGAGGACTGAATGCCCAACGATGACAGGAGAGCGATGCTTCAGGGTGCCCTAATCCAAAACACACGTCTGTCAGTTACTTCCAGCAGCCCAGAGGAGAAAGTCAATAGAAGGTGAATTGGAAGGAGAAGCTGGGATGGGCCCCAAAGCAGGAATTCCCCAGGGCAGAACTGGGCACCGTGGGCACGGCTGGAGCCAGGCTGCAGGATGGGCTGGAAGGCACTGGACCGCTTCAGGTTTGTGCTTTCTTCTTCTGTCTTTCATCCTCTCACAGCCCACGTGCTTTTCCCAGTGTCAGTCAGCTCGCCAGCCAGTTCCAGGAGCCTGAGTGGGAAAAAACAAGTAGAAACCTCTTTCATTTGAGCTTTCAGATGTTCCCTTGCCAGCCAGCAGCTGTTCAGAGGCTCTGTGAGCTGGTACAGTACCCGTCGCCTTTTAACCTAAACTACAGAATGCAAAATAACAAAACACAGGCAGTGAGCAGTGCAGCAGGATGCAGTTGTCGTACTCCTGCCCAGGCAGCCCTGCCTTTCTTGTGAGGAATAATTAGTGAGCCAGGAGAAAAGCTGCGCGGCACCGTGCGTCTGCTGCGTGCCGCCCGAGCTTCCCACGTGTGCCTGCAAGCAGCGTGCTGCGGTGCGGGGCCTCCCAGCACAGGGACTGCTGCTCGTGGCCCCTCCGGCACAGCCCCGCAGCTCCGGGCTTTTATTGGGGCCATGCAGCAACATTTGGGAGATGTTTTTGTTTTGTTCCGTACTTAAGCCGCAAGGAGAAAAATAATGATTGCATTTAATGATTTAACGTAGTGCCGTTTATCATTTTCATTAAGTCAAACACCCTGCAAAAATGAACACAGATTTTGGAACGGAATATCTGATTTTTGTAATCTCGATTTCATTTTGGTGCGCTGCTGTAATACGTGTACGCCTTCAGATATGTGTAACAATTCTGAAAGATGGCAACGGACTTCAATAACAAATAAAAGAGTGCTTCGTACGCAGCTTAAAATTGCCCACAGCTAAATCCAAGGAAACATATCTGCAGCTGAACTGAAAAGTGCAGGAATGGGTTTAATCATTTAACCTCCAGATTACAAGCCAGGGCGGTTAAAAATCCATAGTGTGGGGTTTGCTTCCTTCTCACATGAATCACAGCTCTTTGCTACAAAAAAACCATTCCGGAAAGTCTCGGCCCCTCTCTAAGTGGCAGTTTAGATTTCCCTTTTTGTCATTCTCAACCTCAGGAAAAGAAAGGGGGAAGAACATTTACAATTGTTTAAAATTGTCAGTGACATTTAATTTCTGTCAACAATTTCTTAATTATTGCTTTAAAAGCAAAGCTTCAATGTGTCATTCTACACAGTGATACAAAAGGCTTTTTAAGAAATCACAGATGAAGCTGCTAACATTTACCATTTGCAGATACTGCTGATTAGATTAGAGATAATTATTTCTCATAATTTTGCTGCTGAGAAAGCTGCACGTCTCGTCATAGCAGAACATGGAAACGAAATCACACAGAAACAATTGCAGAGCAACGATTGCACTCGTATTCAAAAAGGAGAGCACAAAGGTTTTAATGTTGTGAAATGTACTGGATGAGAAGGTCCCAGAGGTGACGCGGAGCCCCCGACCTCACCTGGTGTTGTGCTGCAGAACACAGCCCTTACACTACTGCATCTTCACTTCTTGGAATAAAACATGAAGCAACAATCGGAGATGCATTTGCAACTTATTACTGAGAAGGCGTCCTGAAGTTTAAAACGGAACGAAGTATAATTGGTGGGGATATCTGCCAGCCTCTTCTTTTTAGGAACTAACAGAAAAGCAGATAAACATCACGGTGTTTATTAGGCTGGAATGCATAGCAGCAAACAGAGGTCGGGAGGCGTAGCTGGGGCTGCTGCTTCCAAATGTGCGCGTGCTCGGTCTGATTTGCCCTGTTCTAAATACTTCAAATCGTGTATTTTTACACTGTGACAAAGAACTCACACCACGGTGACAATCGTAGGAAACGCCGTGCTTGTGTGGCAGAGGCTTCAGCTCTAGCAGGGACTTGGGGCTGCTATCACAATTAGAAATGTCATTTTTCTCCATTATTTTAATGGAAAGTTACCTTTGGACGAATAAGTCCTTTCTGACGTGATATAAATGTTTTAAAATAAAAAAAGGCATTGAGGGAATCACAGAAACATTTTAACCTCAATTATTCATAACTAGCTACCTCAGGTCCATTTGAACAGAATGTCACTTGACCAAGAAACATGCTTATTTTGCATGAGAAAAAAAGAATATTTGGGCCGTAAAAGGATGCTTTATCAATGTATACTTAACTTAAAATGAAGCTTGCAAATCAGAAACAGCCATCTATCATGGAAGTGCATTAACGTTACAGCATTTCCTACTGAAAATTCAGCAATATTATGAATTTTTTAGCTCTCTGGCTAAATAACTAAAAAAGAAATTGCAGAGGATGACTTTCATTTGTCAAGAATTTACCAGAAGTTCTGCATTCGTATTAAAGACTGGGAGGAGCTCAACCTGAAGAAAAAACAATATTAAAAACGTTATAATGGTGAAGTTTTGAAATGTAATTAATGCCCCCTTAATTACCGGAGAGGCCTCGTGCCGTTTTCCCCAAGCCCTGCCCGTGAGGAATGAACTCCCAGGCGTGTGCTTTCATACGCGGAGCACTTTGCACTTAAACATTTTCTTTTGATAAAGACGTCTGGAAATGGACGCGCTGTTCGATTCCCACATACATTCCGCAGCAATTGATTGTTTTGTTCTTTTAAAGTTGCAGATTAAAGGAATAATAAAGGACTTTTTGGAGTTACGGGAAGAATTAATTGTTCCTGTCAGCCGTTCTGGAACCTGTAATTCTGCGTTCGTGCTGTCCTGCACGGCTGCTTGTATGTTTGTACATACAGGTTTCATTGGCAGACCTAATTTCAGAATACATAATGCATGATTTTGAAACCAATTTGTTATTGTAATAAAATATTTTTAGGAATGCATGGTGGTACTTGAGAGGAGAATGTTAAATTATACATGTATTGTGGCCGAGTGCATTCATTTAGCTCAGTGTGCAGGTGAATCTCCCCATGACCTTGGCACTCGCAGGGTAGCATAGAATAACAATCAAACCTAGGATTGGAAATCCAACCATTTCCAAATATTAACAACTTCTTTCAAGGGAAATGCTGATTTCAGCATTTATGTTAATGAAAACATCAGTATATCTTTCAGGGAACTTTAGGAAAAAAAAAAATCATGATCTTAATAGGATTAAAAGCCCTGCTTTTTATTTTCAAAATGCTAATTTGTTTTCTGCATTCTGTTTTCATATCAGGTCTTGTTGTTCAGCACACAGGAATCTAGAGGACAGTGAAAGCTGCCAGAAACGCACTGGTGATGATAGGAAGGCTACATAAAAGGTTTCTCTGTGAGAAATCCTTGCTCGTCACCAGCCTGTTTCCTCCATTTCTGTTACTTGGTTGGAGAAAGTAAGCGCGGTGGTACTGACGAGAAGCACGGGGAGGGGGTTCTGCTGGATACTGCTGCTTTGTGCATCTCTGCATTTATTCCTTTCACATTAAGGAACAAATGTTAGTCATTAGAGGTGCATTAATTGAAATAGCCTGTGACCCATATTAGTGAGATGAACTGATTCGGCCGGCGAAGTTTGGCTATGAAATTTCGAGTAGCCCGAGGCACCTGACATTCTGTAATCTGCTTATCTCACAGGCTTTCACAGGCGGCTCTCCCATCGTCATTCATGCTGAACAGTGGGGTGTAGAGAGGAGGCCAGAACAGAGATAATAATTTACCATGTAATTTGTTTTGAGATTCCTTTGATAGATTTCAAAACCGAAGCATCCTGCAAGAGAACGGGGCCTTTAAAACCTTTAAGCCAAGCCAATTCTGTGCTTGGTGGTGGGTTATGCAGCGCGCTCAGCAGGGAACTACCTTAACGAATGGACACCCAAGGCACTGACCATGCGCGACGGGGACCCTTTATTTATTTAATGGCTTTTAAACATTGCTTCTATTCCTTTCCCTCCTACAATGACTCTTATACCCGATGCTGTAAATTTGGAGAGAACGCAGCACAGTTCAGTGCAGGTTGATGAAAACCATTTGCAGCAATCAGGAGAGGCAGGTAATTTTCTGGGCAGATTTGTTTTGTAAATGAGGTGTTCCATTTGGGCAGCAGCACACCTGGAGCACAGGTGTGCGGGCAGGACAGCTTTCTTCAATTCTCTGCTACTTAGGGGATATTTCTTCAGCCCACAAACTTTTGTTTTAATGCCTTCACGGAGGCATAAAACATAACAAAAATTCGGGGATTTTATATTCCAAACTTCAAAACTTTCATCCAAAAGGGAAAAGGATCAAAAGGAAAAGGTGGTGCGTTTCATGTTCTCTTGTGGTTTTAATACTTGTTAACTGACCTATAAACTGAGTTTTCCAACTAAAGAAACGTAAGAGAGTTTTACTATAGAAAAATCTACTGTGAATCATCCCCAGCTGCTTTTTCACTCTTACTTTCAAGGATGGTGTGTTCCATCCATGCACCTTTCCTTTGTGTCTACACTAACATTGTGTATCCATATCTGTACTGCTTTTCTTATTTACTGGATTTCTGAATATTTTTTTCTCATTTGGATCAGCTAGTTTTGGCTTTTTTTTTTTTTTTTTTTTTTTTTTTTTTTTTTTTTTTTTTTTTTTTTTTTTTTTTTTCAGTTAAAGAGGTGAGAATCACAAAATGTAGATGACGATCTTTGTTTGTTAGTTTGGTGCGGTCTGGTTTATAGCATCTCCAAGCTTTTAATTCCCCTTGCAGATCCTTGAATCCCAAATACTTTTCAGGCATTTAAGTGACAGGTTTTGGTGGGAGGGCTCCTGCTTTGTCACTGCATTACTGGGGCTGGGGTGTCCCTGGAAGTGGGAAAAAGAAAAAAAAGGAATGGGAAATGCCCCTTAGAATGATGAAAATGATTAACTCAGGGAGTGAGGAAATACCGACAGAGAACGGGTCTGGAACCTTTTAGGCTGGATTGAACTTTCTTGGATCCGCGTGCTGCGGTGTTTCTGTACAATGCCCAGGACAAAGGAATCCTGGCGGGGCCTCCGGGTACCACTGCAATACAAATAATAATAAATCACAGCAACGGACGAACCGCGCTGCTTTTAAAACGCACGGCCCTTTGTTGAGGACTGGACGTGGCTCCGTGGTTCGGGCTTCAGTGGAGACCGCAGCACTTTGAAAAAAGCTGTGACACGGGGAGGGATGAGGTGCGCTGCCGGGAGGAGTGCTGCGTGACTGGTGCAGTGCAGGAGCGGTGCAGAGGAGCAGTGCAGGAGTGGTGCAGAGGAGCAGTGCAGGAGCCGCGTGGCACCGCTGTCCAATGGACGCAGCCGCTCTGGGCCGATGGGTGCGGTGCCCCCACGCAGCCGCTGCTTCTCCTCACTGCGCTTCGTGGTGGTTTGGGTTCAGGAGGAGATGAGGTCTGTGGCGTTCAGCAGTGATCCCCTCCTGCCCTGGATATATTGAGCTCTGAGAAGCTTTATCTGAGGAGACGGGCGGCTCTGGCTGTGACACGCGTTCTGGTGCACGCGGTCTTGAGGCCCTTTGTGATGCCCATAGTCGGAGTTGCTGCTCCTGGGACGGCCGCCGTCCTCCGCACGGCTCTGCCCGAAGCGATTCAATTTGGGCAGAGCTGCGGGGGCTGCCCGGCCTGGGTCGTGTCAGTGCCTTTAAAGGCAGTGACGGTTTATCGAACATCGCCGAGCTCCTCTATTTGCAGGAAGGATTTTCTGCTTATCTGTCTGTAATGGCGCGGCAGCTTTGCTACGGGGCGGATTCTGAAGTATCACTTAACATCAATCCATTTCCTTAAGATTGCTGATAACATGGTTCGTATTTCACAACTAATAAATAGGCCACGTTTCAGTGCTAGGTTTCAAAAAAAGAAAAGGCTGGTCCTTGTAACACTTCTTTTTCCTCCTGGCATCCTTATTTTGGTGCTCTGGGTTCTGCAAAATGGCACTTTCCTATTCTGCTCACATTTTGTGTTGGTGCTGTGGCTGTTTCCCCTTCTGCTTGTCTGTGTGCAGCTGCTGGCTGCTCCGGCGCTGCCCATGCGGCCGTGCACCCAATTCCAGGTGCAAACTGCTCTGCCCACAAAGAGTTCAAATTCCGCGGGTTTCTGATGGTTTCCGAGCGTGACATAGAGGACACATGCTGTCCACATCTCCAGTACTGACTGCACCAATGCTTGCTTTCATGAGAAAATGTTTCTGGAAGCGCTTGGAGTTGTGTTTCGTTGGATGCTGGAAAGCATCTGTGAGGTTGAATGGAAATTTAACTTTTCAGATTCAGTAATTCTTCAGTTCTCCCTCAGTTATGTTGGGCTTTGCTCTTACACAGGGCACATGGTATTCCCTGTTCATTTTCCAGAGGAGCTGTATAAATACGTACCTGGTTGCAGCACAGGCACTGGGGACTGCAGCTGTCATTCAGGAGCACTGAGAGTAGAGAAAAAGATCAATTCCAACTCACCAAGAGAAAAGGGAAGGAAAACAGCAAGATAGGAAAGCTGTCTTAGTCAAATACGCAGCCAAAGTAAATAAATACTTAGAGAGGGGTGAATTTTAGTTCAGGAGTGACGAAATGGACCAAAGCAGGTAAATGCCAGCTGAGCGCTGCGTGGTGGTGGAGCCGGCGGCCGGAGCCCTGCCCCACAGCTCGCTGCTCAGCAGCATTGTTTTGGTTTTCATAGAGGAAAACGCAGCCAAGTTTTGTATTGTGGGAGCACCCAGGGTTCACAGTGGCTGCTTGCTGTGGGCTGTGGAATCACTCCTGTTATCTTACAGCCGTTTCACAGAGGAAAGACAAATAAAAAGCTTTCTGACAGACAAAGCCAGAGAGTTTTTTCCTTGCGATGAAAAGTAACATGTAACAGGCACGTTTAATTTCTCCTCTTACAGCCAGCTTTTAATGAAAAGGCACCCTGCGATGGAACAGATAATGTTTGTCTTACAGAATGTAACAGCTAGTTCCCTTTTAAACACAGATCGCTGCCGGACTTTGTTGTGGGCTGAGCACTGACAAGTTTGCAGATGCTGCAGCTCGTTACCTAATCAGAGCCAGATGCTGCTCCGAGGCGATGCGCTCGCTGCCACCACATCCCTGCTGCAGCCCAGGGACCTTTCTGTGCTTTTGTGCTCGCAGTCCTGCTGTATTTTTTTGTTATCTCGATCCTCTGTTTGTTTTTAATTTAAGGGGGTTTGCACTGGCCAGAGATACAGAAGAATGAATGGGAGAGGCAGTCTGTAAGAAGCCAGTGTCCACTGGACATCTGTTTAAATTCAACATTCAGGCACAGAAAGAAGCTTGTGTGCCTTTAGTTTGTTCTCGGCAAATGGCCTGCAGCAAAATGAGAGTATTTGATTTGAGAATTCATTAGATAATTCTGTACATTATACTTCAAATAATACATAGGCCTGAGAGAATGTTTTAAGTAAAATTAAACATTTCAGTGTGGCTGCAGCTGTTGTCAGGCTGCTCCAGCACAGAGCGCAGGGAGCTCTCTGCCCCCTGTGTGCTGCACATTGAGCTCAGCCTTGTTTGTGTTTTAAAAACAGCAGCGAAGGAATTCAGATCCTACAGTGGAAGGCTGTTTGCCAGGGATGCTGCTCTGATCCTGCACCCTCTGCAGCAGGCTCTCCTTGCTCCCACTGAGCGAAGTGCTCAGCGCTGTGCATTGGGTGCTCATTACGAGTGGTGCTGCAGTGCTGTGTACTTAATAGATTTGTTCCCATCTGCTTTGGAAAAGGGAAGTTTGTGGCCCTTGCCACCCGGCGGAGTGCTGCAGTGTGCTGCTGCTGGGTTCGGGATGGGAGGGAAGGGACCGTTCTGCCCACACGCGTGGTGCCAGGCGTGTGGTGTGCGTGGCTGCAGGGCGCTTGTTTCACGGACAGAACTGTCCTCGCGCTGAACTGCGTTGCTGGGCGAAACGTTCAGGAGTTAGAGCTGCTCCTGTTTACAGAGGGTTCTGCTTTCTTTCTCCCTCTCTTGGAGAGAGCTGTTACGCAGTGGGTAATAAAACTGAAAATAAAGATCAGAGCTGGTGGAAATGCTGTAATGTTTCTTAGCAGAAGCATTAGAAATGGCCCACAGACCCCGCGGTATTCAAAAGCTTGCACCCTATTACTGTGCCCTGCAGCCCTCTGGAACCTCTTTCCCTGACATCTCTCTTTACTCCCAACACCTCTGCACTCTGAGGTTGGACTGTGAGCCCGGGTCTGACACTCTGCCAGTTCGCCCCTGCCTGCTGCCAGGGCTGGCACTTCTGGCTTCCCTCTGCCCCTTCTCTGGGGTTTGCTTGAGCCCTCGGCCCTGGCCTTTCCCCCGAGCTGTGGAGGAGGCTGGAGATGCAGTGGGCAGTGATGGGAGGGAGCTTTGGTGTGACCTCTGTGGTTGGGAGCAGCTTTGTCTGATGGTAAGCTCAGATTTTAAAACTTGGAAGTTTTACTTTCCCGGAGCATTTACCTTGTTTTGCTTTGTTTACCCAATCATTTTGTGCAACGCTCTTTCCTAGAAAGCGATTTCATTTCCTGGATTTGTTTTCCCTTTGACATCTCAAAGAGCTGATGCTTTTCTATGTATATCTGGCAGCTAAATGGAAAAATGTACACAGATCTGTACACCAGACTCCGCTGTGAATCAGCCTCTGCCTTTTCACCCCCCGCTGCCGGGGCAGGCTGGGTGCTGGCAGGCTCTGAGCACCCCGAGCTGCCCACAGCACTCGTGAGGAAGGACGGCACTCATCCTCCCCACGCCACACCGCACCTCGCCCAGCCCCGCAGTGGGGCTGCTCCGAGAACAATGGGGCCTCGGCTCCTCCTTTGGTGCCTGTCCAGTGCGGAGAGAGAGGCGAGGTCAAAGTGGCAGGCTGTACAGCTTGCTTTTGAGCCAAACAGATGGTGAAGGTTAAGTGACAGCTCTGTGACTGCCTCTTTTGAAGTAATTGGAGATAATTTGTATTTTGAATCAGAACTTGACCACTGTCAGAAGGGAAGAAGGTTAATATGTAAACGATTTTACATTAGCCCCTGTTCCTTGGGATTTTTGCTGCCTCCCGCCCCCCCTTGGATTCTTGTTTCTATAATCCTTGCTCCAGGCTATTGGTAAGATTGTCTTTGAGCTCCGTGTGACTCGTCCTAGGCTGCAGTTGTTATGAAAGCCAACAACAGCTTATTAAGGCTGGGGATAATCTCTGCTACTGATGCATTGCTGCTTTCCTGCAGTCTGGCTCTGGCTGCATTGGAAACCAGAGCCTGGAGATGCATGGGTCCAGCTGGAACAGGCAGCAAAGAGATGCACAGAGCAGTTCTGGTTCCCAAAGCTGAGCTGTCTTGTGCAGATTGTTTTTCATGCCGATGATGCTTTCCCCCCCCCCCCCCCAGTTTACTTTTATAGTGATTGACAACGCTAATTTGATTTCGGCTTCCTCTTATCCCTTGCACCTTTGTTTTTGCCTTGAGCAGGCTGCTGTACTCCACATTCATTCCTGTGTGGCATGGAGCACTACATCTGCACTGTCTGTTGTGCTTTCGTGGTGCTGCACAAACAGACATTTGGAAATCTGGAGAGTGTGAGTTTGAGGCAGTGACAGGCACTGACAGGTTGCCTCTGAGCAGCTCCTGCCCCGTCCTGGGTCCTGTCCCACGTGCTGATGAGGTTATCTGGGACCTGTTTGCCCTGTCGTTCTTCCTAAACACAGAAACTGAGGAGACCCTGAAGGGAAAGAGCCCGTTACGTCTCCTTCATCCCACCTGGCATCATGATGCCCTCACAAGCATTAGGGAAACGGGAAACAATTTGCGGTTCCTTTCTCTCTTAATACTGCAGCATGGATGTCCGTGTTCCTCCCATGACCAGTGTTATGTTTTTGCTGTAGAAGCTGATTGCCAGGGAGATACCTGTGTGCACTGCGGGGCGGCAGCCTGTCCCTTCTGGGCTGGATTAGTAGGACAGCTGTTTTGTCCCGGCCCGAAATGTTTGTTGGCATGCCGAGTCAGCAGTGGTGGTGCAGAGGCAAAGAGAACAGAAAGCCCATGGGATGTGTGCCTTTACGTGATGCCTCCTTGGAAGCACGGAAAGCAATATTGTATTTTATTCATATACATCAGGTTTATTACAAAACACATTTCTCCACCAAGTTGAAGAAGAAAAAGGAGATATTGGCTTGTTATTTCTGCCTTTTTCTTAACCAGACAAAGTAAAGAAATGGTTGCAAAACCTTTAGAAGCATTCAAGTACCTCAGTGACTTTCATCAGATGTTCTCTGTACAAGAAAAAGAAAAAAAAATCGTTCTATCTTTTTATTTTTCCTTTGCTTTAATCTTATTTGATGATGTCTCAACAGGCTGGGACATGCTTTCTTGGATGGCAATTTCACTGCACCATATGTGTCTCTCACAAGATAGCAGAGTGAAATGAGTCTTGGCAGGAAGAGAACTAAACACATCGACAAAGAAAAGAAAAAATTATTTACTTAACTCCCTGTTGCCTGCATACATTTTTGCCTTGGACTGTGTCTGGCACAGTGACTCAGAGTTCGTTTCCCATCAGTGTGTGCCCGAAGCACCATCCCACACGTAATCACTTTTTCTGCCCATCCACACTGTTTGTTGTGTGCGTTTTTGTCATCCAGGTTTAAGTGTTCCAGCGCATAGATGGCCAAGCTGGGGGAGCAGGGCAGCCTGCTTTTACCTGCAGATCTCCCGGTCCTGGGCTTAGGGAGCGGGCTGGTCCTTCTCAGCTGCAAAAAGGACTCTGCTGTTCCTGGCAGAAGAGAAATCTTTTAGCAATGTGAGATTCTTGTTAGCAGTGCGTTCTTCTGCTGAGCTCCAGGCCTGGTGTTCAAACTGTGGTGAGCGTGGGATGGATGGGGCCGGGCTCTGAGCCCCACTGCGCTCCCCACCGCGAGGGGGGCATTACCAATATTTATCTTGATTGATAAAAGATTCCTTTTTTTTTTTTTGGTGATAAGTTCAGAAAATTTACATTTGATATATTTCAGAGTAAAGATACTGAATATCTCCGGGTTGAAATAGTGGAAGGAATGCTAAAATCAATCAACCAAACAAAATATACCGTATTTGAGCACGTCTGTAAGATAAATGTCACGCTGCTGCTCGGGCTGCACTGACCACTCTCCAGGGCGAGCAGTCTATTACCCGAGGATGAGTGTCTGTGCCCAGTTCATATCCATGGCTGCTGCCTTGGAAAATTGATTTCCCCACTCAGCCAGTAAAGGGTTAAGCAGCCAGTTTTTTCCAGTAGGAATCTGCAGAAGTCCATTTGCGACTCCGTGCTCCAAAGGCTCTGTGCTGCATCGCCTTGTGTTTGCGTTAGTTCTCAGGGATGGCTTCAGGACCGCCGGTAAAATACGTATTTGTACAGTGGGATATTTAGGAAGAAAATCAATACAAGTTTTGCAGTGACCTTGCTGGTTAGCATGAAAGCATCCAGCAAAAATGAGAACAGATGACCGTGCAGGTGATTTGCAAAAGATGAAATCAAAAAGCACAAATGTAAGCACGTTTAATATGTTAAATGAAATGAGCGATTAAAAACAGTGGAGTGGTTATGTAGGATTTTGGACATCGGATGAAAAGATAGAGGGGAAAAAAAAAAAAGAAAAAGGCAATGAATGTACTTTGAAGTATTAACAAGTTAATTATTAGCAGCGTGCAGCTTTGGTGCAGGATGGCGGTGGGTTCACGGGGGAGCGATGTGCGGGCACTCCGTGGTGCAGCACGTGGGAGTGGGGGGAGGTGTGTGCGACTCCGTGTGCCCACGGCTCAGCCGCACCGCTGCTCTCCTCGGGCATGAGGTGATGGGAGGGGTCTGGGAGAGCTGCCCCGAGCCTTCATTGAGCGCCTTGTCCCTGCTGGGGTCTGCTGACGAGCCCTGCTCATGGACAGGCGCATTGCAGGGCACGCGAAGCAGGGGCTCCCTCTGGGAGGTGTGCCCCGGTTGGGCTGTCGTAAAAACAGCAATGGCATTGATGTAGCTTCTGGGATTTTGTTGTGTGTTTAAAAACATTTTTCCTTTGTGCTCCTTCTGCAATAAGGGGTTAGAGATTTCTGAATTTTTTTCACAGGATCTCTTTTTTTTTTTGAGGCAGAGTCTGTTGTATAATACGTACGTTCTCTATCACAGGGGAACTAAGTGATTGCTGTAGTGCAATTTCTGGGCAGCTTCAAACGTGGAACTTCAGTTATTTCAAGTTATATTTGCAAATTTTATCATTAGGTTGTGGATATAATGGGGGTAATTAAGGGCTGGTTCTTACTCGGACACGGGATCGAGGTCTGATCGGGCAGTGCTTTGGGCTCCTGAGGCTGACACCCAGAGCCCTGGTGCTTACCAGCAGTGCTGTCTGTGCTGCAGGAACAGCTCCTGTGGAAGCTGAGGCCGCGTTGAGCTGAGTGCTGTGTGCACAGTAGCAAAACAATCCCCTCTCCATGGACTCCAGGGTCTGTAAATCTGTATGCACACAAAAGACAAGGTTTTGCTGTGGACATTCTCTAATAGTACAAAACCCTTCTGTCAAATTAATGACCGGCAGTCAGGGCTGCATTCAGGCTTCTTTTCTGTCCATCAGCTGCCACCTGTGCCTATCCACATTCACCTGAGTAAGATTCTGGGGGGGCTGTGTTCTGCAGCACCACACCCCATGGAAGAACAGGGCCTTGGGCACCGGAGGGACACATGGTGGGGCCATGACAGCTTGTGGTGATCGGTGGGTCAGGAGTTACTTGGTGAAGAAGGCAGAGACCCATCTGAATCTTGCGTAGGAGAACTCACCACAGCACTGGGGAGCCTTTGTGAGCAAGATGGTGAGATTCAGTTGGGACCTTGATGTTTAGGAGCTTGTCTGTTTCTCATTTAGAGAGGCAGTGCTGCTCTTGCGAAGCACAGTTCACAAGATACTAACCTGAAATATCCGTGTGCTGGATTGCTTATCGCTGGATGTTGGAAGGGATGGGTGCTGCCATGCCCTGCTGCTGCCTGCAGGGACGTGCCGTGGAGGTGTGGGAGCAGTGCAGTGCTGCTCCCGTGGGTGCCCACGTCCCGTGCCTGCAGGGCAGTGCTCCATCGTCTGGGAGCACTTCCTGCAGCAGGAGGTGGTTTTTTCCTCCACGTTTTATTTTCACCTTCGGTATACTAAATTATTACTTATCTGTGTGCCCTCGTGCCCCGAGAGCATGCACTCATGGAGGATATCAGACAGTTTTTATTATCTTAAAGTAACAGCACCTACAGGGAAAAATACGGTGGCGTTGTCCTTAAATTTATATATTATTTTAATCATCGTGAGAAATAAAATGCAGGAATGCTGTCACCAGAGTTCATCAGAGGGTGGCTGTCAGGCTCCGGGTGTGAGACGAGCTCGGTCTGAGTACAGCAAGAATTGTTCCACAAATGACATCGCATGGGTGGCAAAACATCCTTTTGTTCTCTGGTGGGTACAAGTGCAACACTGACTAAGTTAGTAGGAAATGTATTACTGTTGTGTGAAACTGTTGTGCCTTTTTAAGTGGCTTTTAAAAAATATCTTTACATTTGAGCAAGTTATGAATATTAGAGAACACATTAGTGACAGAAACATTGCTTTTATTAAAAGCTTTTAAGGCTTGACTGAATCTGCAAAGCGTGTCGCAGTGATCTGGGCAGCGCTGACGTTCTTCAGCCGTGCTGCCCTTTTTGGGCCATTAGGGTAAAAGAAAAGAGCAGTGGTTTTAATGTTTGTTTTCCTTCAATTGGTGCAGTACTTAATATTAAAAGAGATTTTATTTAAAAAAATTCAGACATTTATCTGCTGTAAAGTGTGTGTTTACATGAGCACACACACGTGTGCACGTGTACATATGTGCTCAGTTGCTGTGCATTAGGAGCTGAATGCTGAGGCTGAAGCCTCTGCCCGGTGCAGCACGTGGAGGTTCTGTCAGTTCTGCGCTTGTGCAGACTGCTTAAAATTCTGTAACGTTTTCTGTTGTAATGCAATATCAGTTAATTCTCTAGAGGAAAAGAGATAAGGTGTTAAAATTGGGATAAAAGCTTCCAAATGCCGGGAAATTTGCTCTGTCAAACCCGGGGCCCTTTTTACTGGCAGAAACTTAGGAAAGTAAATACTGGTAAGCTCACACGTAACGAAAGATTTAAATATAATTCCCTCAAATAGTATAAATGCAATTATAAACACTTCTCTGAAAACAGCCAAGGTTGAATTTATTAGTCGTTTGTTGCATTTGTTGGTGAATACAAAATGCATGCCTTGGAAGTTGACTCTTCCCCAGGAACCGTTCTCCTGGTGGAGGATGGTTGGTGTCATTCTTCTCCTTTTTACTTTGCCTTTAAGAGCACGGTGTGAAATAAACCATTCCTAGGAGCTGCCTCCCAACCTTGTGTCCGCAGCGCTGTTCGTGACGTAGCAAGCTCTCCGTTCTGAGCAATGGCAAAATCTCTGTCCTTCCCTGCAGAAGGGCATTAGGAAATGGGCTCCTGAACGGCCTGCTGGTAGAGAAGGCACATGGGGGAGAGAGATGAAAGCAGAGTCTCTCAGTTGATGATTTTCCCATGGCAGGCAGGCGTGGCGGCCACGGGGCTTCCTTTGGTGGCCCAGTGGCTCAGCTTGGTGACACGGCCGTGCAGCATGGCTCGGTGGCTCAGCCTGCTGTGGTGACACAGCTCAGTGCGAGCACCCCATGCTCCCTCTGCATCCGCCCCAGCGCCCACGGATGGCCCCCATGCACTGACAGCCCCACGCGGCCACCGTTGCTGCCTGTCCTGTCCTGTCGGGTTTATCGGCCACTCCATCAAAGGGGCTAATGGTCAGCAGAGAGGCTAAATGCGTCCCCTGTGACCTGACATTAACAGAGTGGACTTGTTTAAGCGTTACCGAGGGTGTCTCGGGATGATTTGGACGCCAATACCCGTTTCCCTCAATGAGCACTCATTCGGCTCACGACTCAATACCGCTGCCCTGACATGGCCGGGCCCCTCCTGCGGGAGCTGCCCTTGCCCCGGGGTGGCCGCGGGAGGGCCGATCGATGCCCCCTGACAGCGGGACGCGGCCGGCCCCCTCCATCCGCGGTCCGGCCGGGCCGCCCGAAGCGAGCGAGGCGACGTTAATCCGGATGAGCGGACGGGGAAGCGCTCGGGATGCGGCGCCTTTTTATCCCCGGCCGCGCTACCGAGTGCGGAGGCATCTGTTAACAGCGATGGGGTTTTGTTGTTCTCCACAAGAATGGCATTTCAAGGCACTTCGGTGCTGCGGAGCCGGACTGCAGGGAACTCCCGGCATTTGAAACAGTGGGGGGGGAAAAAAAAAAAGAGCTTCTCGGGGCTCTTAAGGACTGAATTTATACAAAGTTTTTCCAAATTGTAATTTCTAGCAATACGAGAAAAGCTCATTTCGTTATCTGTTCAGATTCCTCTTCACAAGGAGCAGGGCACGAAATAGGATTGGTGCACTTGCTGAGGTCAGGCTGAGCACACACGCGTGTCCTGCCCACGCTTCCTGTGCCTCGCACACCTCATGTCTTTGCTGAATGCGTTGAATGCTTTTTGTGCTGGAACACAAGAGAGGTTTTCCCCATATTAGGTTTAACTTGAAAATGTTATTTTTTCTAAGCAAAGCAATCATGCTGCACATGAATATTTTAGGGAAAATAATTTTGGATTGCAACGCCCTTACGTTGTGTAATTTTTAATTAAAAAAAAACCCACAAAACAAAATTGTTTTCTTGAAATGCGTTACAGAAAGGACTCGAAAATGCTTCTTAAGACATAAGGAGCAGTGCTCGTGCTGGGGCTGCTCCTGCTGCGCTCACACAGCGCGGGGGTTCTGCACCTCACCGTGTTCTGAGCTCAGGGTGAAGGTCGCAGGGGAAGAGGAGGCAGGTGATAGGATTTTTGATAGGTGGTGGTGGTTTGTCCGATCTTTTTGTCATTCCGATGGCTGATTTGTTTAAAGAAGTCAGAAAGCACGTGGTATTAACAGAATTATTTACACAGATATCTTTATTTTCCTGCTTTTATCAACAATTTTTGCTTACAGTTTGGAATGTGCTGTAGTGAATGCTCTGCACAGATGTGCGTTTCTGAGTGCTGCCTCAGAAATATTCGATAATATCAGTTTCCTAAAGATTGTTTATAAAATGCACATAGTTGTGTGAATTATTTATAACAAACGAATGAAAAAGGGATGCTGCTTTGTGTAACACTTACAACAGAGTCACTTCTTCTTTGGCAACACAAATATTTATTATATTATTGTACTTAAGAAAGGCTAAGCCTCTAAAGTGTCAGAAGTCAAGCTTAACAAATTTAAAGGCGATGAAATGAAAACCCAGTTAAGACACAAAGGATCTTTTCTGAATTTACTGAAAGGCGGTTGAGAGAGCTGAGCAGGACAAGATCTGTGCCTCAGCATCCTGTTTATTAGGTCTAATGATCGTCTTCAAAGGAAAATCACAGTTACGTGGCGTTTAAGGTTTTAAAAGAATTCTCCAACCGTCGGTGCCGGAGCCAGGAAGCACATGCAGCATTTATCTGCAAAAAATAATCTGTTCTTCCGTATTCCGTGTGTACCGTATGTAGCATAAATATTCAGCACGGGAACAGAGATGCAAAGTGCGTGTGGGTGCGAGCGCGTGTTTGTGGGAAGAAAGTCCGAGAAACGCGTGTTCAGCAGAAAGACACTCGGCTCCAGCTCCGCTCTGCGATTCGAGTTCTGCTTTCCGCGGCCAGAAGCGTTCGTGGGCGCGCGGGGCTCGGCCGTGTGCGGCTGTGTGCGGGCAGCGCCGCGCGATCCCCGAGCGAGGGCTCTGCGTGCGGGGACAGCGGAGCGGCGGCACAGCCGGGCGGGGCGGGGCGCGGCCCTCCCCGGGCAGGTGTGTGTGTGTGTGTGTGTGTGTGTGTGTGCGCATCGCTGCTCTCAGCGCCCTGCAGCCCGGCAGTCAGTGGTGAAATGTACGATTTGAATGGAGCCGGCTCTGCTTTTCCTTCGGCTTTAGCAGAAGGGATCCGTGTTATGGGGTTTTCAAACGCAGTTGCAAAACTGACAGCAAATCTGAAAAACAAAAAACACAGCTGGGGAAAAACTACTCTTCGTTGTGGGAGAGGGGGAGAAATAAACCCCGAGGAAGCAATGTATTGAGAGGAATGGAGTGAGAACTGGAATTCCGTATGAAATAATTGAAGCAACCCAGAATCCTGATCTGAGCGTGTCCTGTCATTTGTTGCTCTGAAGGAAATTTCCTTCTCTGAAAAAAAAAAAAAAATTGGGGCAAAAATCTTTTAATTTCAAATGTAAAGAACATATTTATATATATAATACACACACACGTATCTGTATATATATATAAAACACAGAGGGGTAGGTGCGTGAGGCCACGGCGCTGTGTCGGCTGCCAATCCGTAGCTGCGCTCCTACCCAGGGAGCGTTATCTCCGAACAAAACACACCGTGCTGCCCTCGGCTCATGTTTTCCACGGGGAGCAGGGGCTTCCCGTCCTGCCGGGGAAGTTAGGTGTGCTGCCGCCAGCCCCGCCGCGCTAACAATGGGGCAGCACAGGGGGTGTGGGCTGCGGGGGCCAGGCATGACAGAATGAGAGGGGCACACAATGGGATGGCCGTGACTTTGAACAAATAAATAAAACATGCGGATCTCATTCTCCGCTCTGCCTCGCCGCCGCCCCCACCCCCCGTCCAACTGTGATTACATTTGCTGTGGTCATTTCCCAAATGTCTGCCTGATAAAAAAGCACCCATAGCCTTTCTCACACCGTAGCTTAAAGCGAGGACCCTTCCTGTGGCTAGCAATCTGCAGCCCTGCCAATCACGCGCACTTGCACAGACATGCATGCCGTTTTCATTAGCAGAAATGCTTCACGTTTGATTGTGGCCCCCAAAAAATAATCTGTAACTCCGGCTCGGCCCACTTAATAAACAGCCGCCCCCCCACCTCTGCCTGCGCGGCTCTAATGGGGTTTCCTGACCCCCCCGTACCCCACCCCGCTCAGCACAACCTGGGGGGTGCGGGGAGAAGGAGCACGTTTTAATAAGCCTGCAAAGGAGAAAAATGAGTTTGCTCCGCAGTTCTGTTCTTTAGGAATAGAAAAAGGTGAGCATGTTGCAGGGCAGGGAGGGGAAATTTAATATTGAGAGAGATAATGGCAACTATGTTAATATCCGGAATTTTCAATGTACCATAAGTACATTTTGTTTTTCCTTTTAGCACGATTTATAATTAAAGATTTTAATCTTGCTTCACATTGAGTTAATAAGCCCTTTGATTGATTAGGATTCATAAAATTGCCATTTCCCGCTGATGCTTTGTGTTTCTGGGGATGTTCTTTTGAAAAGCTGGGTTAAGGTGAATAGGAAGCAGCCATTGTTTGGGCTGAGCTGCGCCAGTTCTGGGAACTCGGGCTGCTTTATTCCCAGTTTGTCCCCGGCAATATCTTGTTGTTCGGCCGAATTAATGCAGATAGAATCTGCCCGGTTACATTTTCGCCATTTTTAGGGAAAACTTTTTTTTTTTTTTTTAATTTTGGCAGGGGTTGCACACAATTACTGCCGCTCTTCACTGACCTGTTCTCGATGAA
>VXAB01007717.1:371034-382746 GCA_013399175.1 Odontophorus gujanensis
CCCCTGCCGCTCAGCACCCAATCTGCACCGCACGGCGGGGCCGAGGGAAGGCTCGAAGCGCTCGGAGCCGCTCGGCGCAGGAGACGCTCTCCAACCAACGCTCTCCCTCCCACCGCAGGGCACAGGGATGGGATGGCCTGCCCTGCTCCCCAGGTGGGTTCGGCGCCTCGCTTTGTCTCCCTTCGGCCCACTTCCCCCTCTTTATCTGCTTTCATGCTGTCTTCCTGCTTGATTTTTTTTATTTTTAAATCACAGCTGCTTTTTTTTCACACCTGTGCTCATGGGTTGGCTCTGGGGAAGGACGTGGCCATGCTCATGCCCCCGGGCAGCTCGGCCGCGCTGCAGGAAGGAGAGCGTTTGCTTGCCCGGGGGCTTCGAGATCCATGCTGGGAGTGGTGTGGGTCAGCGCGGGCCCTCCTCACGCTGTCCCCATCCGGTGCACAGGGAGCAGCGGTGCGGGGTCAGGAAGGATGTCAGGAGGATGGGGCCCTCAGGACCGCATCACTTGGGCTCTGTGGATGAATTTCCGCCTTTCTCGTTGTCTGTCAGGTTCATTGTAATCCACCTCTGAAGTTAACCAAAGAAATATTTGTTTATTTTCTTTTAACGTGAGGCCATCGGGAGGCAGAAGGATCCTCACCGCAGCAGAGTCAGATGAGTGCTTTTCCCTTTCCCAGCCCTGGCAGCATGTCTGTGTGCCTGAGGCTGCTCCTGCACGCGTGGCCCTTGCACGGCTCTCACCCACCACACACGACCCAGGCGTTGGGCGCGGGGCTGTACCCGTCCTGCTCGGTTCTGGGCCTGACTGCAGGGGCTGAAACTTGGGAAGGGATGGAGGCCTTGCCTGAGCAGTGTCCAGATACTCAGTCCTGCGCAGTCATTACTCAGAGGTCAGGGAGTTCCTTTCCACGTTGAGTGCAGCTCATCGCTGCAGTGCCACACAGTGCGGTGGAAGCACACTGCTGTGAACAGATGGGAACCCCGGGAGTGCACACATGGCGAGCAGTTCAAAGCGGGAAACTTTGGAAGCGTTGGGGCCGCGCAGGAGAGCAGGACTTGCAGGTGCTTCTCTTGACTGGGGAAAGAAATGGCTTTTCTGTTCTGTGGTGGCGTGTCCTGGAGAAATGCTGACTTTCTGAAACATGGAGCAGTGTTTGAGCAGTGAACAACGTCAGTTCTCTGCAATGGGGTTGATCCCAAAAAGGTCCGCTGGCGTCACACGGGAGGGGCTCTGGCACGGGGTGGACGGGGTGCCGTGCCATGCCGTGCCGTGCCGGGCGCTGCAGTGCTGTGGTGCAGCCCTGGGAGTGCAGTGTTTTGGGGGCTGCCCATCGCAGCTCCGTTTGGGTGGTGGACCTGGCTGCAGCTCTGTGGGCATTACTGTTTGCAGCAGTGCCACCTCTGTTTGCTTTGTGTGGGTCCTGGATGTCCCGTGCTTCACACTGCTCCTCCCAGGTTCTGTCTTTTTTTCCATAAAAACATCTGCTTATTTGTGTCATTGCACAGACAGATCTCTGCACAGTCTCCATGAGGGTGGTTATCAGGATGGATCTTTGGATTTTCATTTGCATAATTAGAGCACTGCAGTTCAGCGATTTTCTTTTAGTGTATATTAAAAGTTTCTTACAAAGTGACTTTCTGGCTCGTGAAACAATCACATAACCTCCAGTGAATCCAACTCAGATTCAACTTGGAAGTTAAGGCAAAAATCTGGGTTTTCTGAAACTCTTCTACAACATCATTGTTTGGCAGGAGGTGCTCAGTCACAGTGTTGATGGTTGGGGTGCTGCTCACAGGACACCCCGTGTCTGCTGGCCGTGCTGACCTGGCTGCTGCAGCCCCCTCGGAGCGGCCGTGTCCCGGTGCTGTGAGGCCGCCTCCTCCTGCCCCCAAACCCCTCGCCCTAAACGCTTTTCCCTCATGTTCTTGCATCTAATCACGGAGATATCACTGTTGCATGCACTACAAGTATATAAATATAATCGCTCTCACTCTCATTCATATTTATGCCGTAGCATTAAGATATTACATGCACTAATCTCTGAAGATATAGGAGAAAAATGTGGAAAACAAATAAGCATTCCTTCAGATTTTCAGGATGCCTGCCAATCACTTGCTATTTGATCTAAAAAGAACAACAAAAATGAATATAAAAATAAGAGCTAGCCCAAAAAGCAATAACATAATGCATGCTATATGTTAATATGCCTGCAAAAGGCACTGATAGTTTAAAAAATGTATTTACCATAAACAAATACTCTCACAACCTTCTCTTGAATAAACATCTCTTTCCTTCTCTCCCCTTTTTCTCCCGTGATCCTGCCTACACTCCTGTCTTATTAAGTCTGAATTCATCTCCCACTGAAATCAATGGGAGTTTCAAAAGAAGCAAGGTCAGTCAACTACTTCTGGAGGAGACCGCCCTGATGTGCTGGCGAAGCTGGCTGGGGCTGGGGCTGCTGGGGCGGGGAGGCTGTGTTTTCTGTGCTCTCGTTCCGAGAACTTAAAATTTAAAATACGAGTTATGAACGAAAGTGCTCTCTCCCTATTTAGGGCAAATTGTTTGAATTAATCCATAATCATTCCAGACTCCCATCCTTCCTACGAAATAACCGCCCCTCCTTCCGCCTGCGATTGCTGGGCCGGATCTCTCTGCGTGGATGGGAAGGAAGCGGCCATTGGGTAATGCCGTGAGCAGTGCCTCCAACACCTCTTCTCTGGAAGAAGGATCTGGAAGAGTTGGGAGCTTTTTGTTTGCGTGCACCTGGGGTGGGGCAGTGCTGTGGGGTCGTGCTGTGCTCTGGGGCAGCAGGTTCCCTGCAGGAGCATGGGGAGTGTGGCAGGACGGGGCTGCAAGGCCGCTGGTTCTGCAGTGCTGTCCAACACGAGGGCTGTTCCGTCACAGCCATCGCGGAGCACTTGTGTTGGGCAGGAGTACTGTGCCCAGTCAGCTTCCTCATTTTGTCATTAATCACATCTTTTACCTTTCTCTAATTTTTAGTTACCCTTCATTGTAGTGTGGGGTCATTTTGGTTTGGGTTTTTTTGGTGTTTTGGGTACTTTCTGGTTTTGCTTTGAATTGTGGCTCTTTCTCTGCATAGCAGCCTCTCTGCACCCTCCTGAGCAGAGCAGGGGGATGAGGATTGCTGTTGCAACGAAGGCAGATGGGTGTGGGTGCACAGCAGCGCACCAGAGCGGCACTGGGACGTGGTGGGGGCTGCCTGGGGCAGGTGACCGTGGGCTGTGTGTTCAGCAGAACCCGACCCTGCCAGAGTCACCTCTGTGCAGTGCTCGTCTCAGCCCCTCAGCCCACGGAGGCAGTCCTGCCATCCCTCAGACATTTGCTTTACGTAAACCAGCTAGCAAACCGCTCTGTTAGTATTGATGTAGACATTACCACAAATCGCCACTTAGGGACCTGAAGGAATTGACTAACTGGTTTCAGATCCAATACACATAACTTGATCAGACACAAACTTTAAGTACACTTGCAGGCGTGCCAACTGCACCTACCGGGGGAGTGACTCTTCTTCCGGCTCTTTAAAGAGACCCTGAGGGGAAACCATGAAAAAATAAAGATCTGGGGTTAAGGCACTTTCTGGTGTGGTTGAAGACTCAGTCTGCGTATGAAAAATTAAAGCCGGTGTTGTACATGGGACTCATTTTGTACTTCAGAGGATTGGATGAGGCTCAGCCATGGGGTCCCACAGCTGTCCCTGAGCCGCTGGCACTGACTGTGGTTCGGAGCTTGCTGTGCACCTCGTGCAGCCCCAGCCCTGCACTGCCAGGGCTGTGTGGGGCTGTATGTGGGGCTGTGTGGGGCTGTATGTGGGGCTGTGTGGGGCTGTGTGGGGCTCTGCGTGGGGCTGTGCTGTAGAGTTCAGGACCATGTACCGCAGGTACAGATTACTGAAGCCACTGCATACAGTAAGTTGATTCAGTCCCAGTTGAGAATTGCCAGTTAATCCCTGTCTGCACTGGGCCGTACCCAGCTTTCACCCTACCTGAAGAGGTGCCGTTTGACTCAGCTTTGTATTGAGAAAATAAAAGTTTTGTTCAGGGAAAGGCCCTGTGCAGCCTTGGGTGAAACCCTGAGGGTCCCCAGCCGAGCTTCTCTGCAGCCATCATGTCTGCCTGCTTCAGACAGCGTCAGCTTCTGCACCGAGAAATGCTGTGTTCTGCAGTTCACATAAATCCTGAAAATGATTGCTTGCTCACCCTGATGTTCCTTTTAGCTTTGCCCTCTGAATCGACATCCAGAATGTGGAGCAGCAGAGGGCTGTGCTCGGGATGTTGGTCAGTGTACGGCCGCGGCTCTGCCGTGCCCTGGGAGGTCCCCCTGCCAGCCTTCCTACCAGCGCTTTTCTTACCTATTTTTTATGTTGTAGTCAAACATTTTATTGTTTCTTTCTGTCTCAGCTCCTGTTTATTCCGTTCTCTGGGCTGTAAATCAGAAACGTGCTTGATTCTTTTCTGTCGTAGAGTTATGTTAACTGTAATCACTGTGCTTTCCTAAATCTTGATAGCAAAGTCAGAGTAAAAGTTAATGTCCCCCAGGCTGCATGTGCAGCATCCTTGTGCCTCAGAGCTGCTGGGCACGACAGGCAATGCAGGGCGGGTGGCACAGACACTGCCATGTCCTCGGCACCCACTGATGGCTTCTGAGCTGAGAGATCTGCTCCAAAGTTGGCAGATAGGAGTTTCTTAGTAGATGATAACAATCAAACTGTTCTGTGTGCTGGCATTCAGAAGTATGGAGTGATCAAAGAAGGTGGGAAGAGTGAAAGACAAATTCAAATCATTAGTGGAAAATGTAGCCTCTTGTGCAGCAAAGTTGGGTGATTCATAGAACAAATCTGTATTTAGCTGTGTGAGTTGAAGTTAGGGAGAAAAAGCTCAGCTGCCACGCGCCGTGCTTCTGTGCCCTGTGGAAGCAGTGCTGCTCAGCATGACCACACAGCTGGGACCTGACTCCATGGGCACGGCCAGACTGCCTGCTGCTGGCTGCAGCCCTCTGGGTGCTGCCCAGTGGGGTCCTCGCTGGTCACTGGCTGTTGGGTGCTGGGTGCTCCCTGCTGGGTGCTGCCCAGGGCACTGCTGTGTCCCAGACCGTCCCGCAGGACTCTGGGCGCTGTTTTCTTAGTGCTAAACAGAGAGATATTAACAACACAATGGAGAAATAAAAGCAAAAAGGAAGGAAGAAAGAAAAGGCAAGACGGCCGCCTGCTCTTTTCTTCTTGGTATTATTATTTGTGACAAAGCCTTTGGTCCATTTTTCTTCATAATTTGCAGGACTCCTAATGGGAACAGCACCTCCCAATTACCATGGTTGCCAAAGGCTAATTTGGTTACCCTCAGGATCCACAATAGAGAAACTGTGTCGGCCCTTTGTAGATATTTGCATACTATACATACCAGGAATGTAAAACAGCTGCCTGGGCCCTATTCCACTATCATGGCAATTATGGGTCATTAGCTTTTTCTTCCCCCCCCCCCCCCCCTTTCTCCCTCTCCTTCTCTTGTTCTCATCTCCCGGGCTGCACCAGGCCAGGAGCAGCTGATGCCCGGCGTGGGCACACCGCCCGCCTGCAGCGGCCCTGGGTGGCTCTTGTTGGGTCCTCCTGGGTAGCATCTGTGTGCCGTGGCCCTGCGTGGTCCCACGCATGCCCATCTCACACTGTGCAGGCTGTACCCGTGCCAGTTGGGCTGGGGCTGTGAGCAGAGCTGTGCTCCCCGCCCGCCTGCCCCAGCAGCTCCAGGGAGACGCTCGCGCTGCTCTGAAACTTCCGCAGGCTCCCAGGGGCCCAGAAATTAAAGAAGGGGACAAAAGGGAACTCCATCTTAATTCGCTCGGTATTCAATTTGTTAAATGGCCAGAGGCTTTTAATAGTTTATCTCCCTTTTGTTCTGAGCAACATTTACAGTCCTCGCGTAGTTTACACGGAAGTGATGGTTTTGCATATACATTAATTTTTTTATGAACTGCTAATTTTATTGACAATAAGGATAGATTGAAAGACCCAAAGCTTTTGTGTTGTTTTGTTAAAGCAAATAAGTAAAGCACAAATGTAAATTACATCTCCAGGTTCGCATTAGAGGTTTGCAAATAATAGTGAGCTAATGGTTATTGCTAAGGAAAATAGCACTGGGATCAATATTCTATACAGTAGAACGCAATACCTCTCTCTCTTTTAATCACCTCATTGCAGAAATGGCATTGAAATTTGAAATCTCATTTTCTCCATTTGTACAAATTGAACATAAATCATTGTGAGTGAGGGGAGGTTTCGGGCAACTTCACTCTTTGTGGGATTGCATTACTAATTAGTGCTGGAGGGATGCGGGGATGCAGACAGGGCTCCTCCGGACGCCGCGACTGCACACGGGTGACTCTGTAAATAACAAACCAGAGGGAAATAACGGCTGGTTTTCAGAATTTTCTGCATCAGCATCTTCTGAGCAAAGAAAGCACTCGCTGTATGTTGCTTATTGCCATTAAGAGTGGATAAATAATTAAGGAGTGAACGCTGACATCGCTGCTGTTGGTGCCAAGGATGCCCGCGCCACTCGAGGCCGCTCCTCAGCTGCCCAGGGCTCCCTGGGATGGGGCGAGGGAGCAGCGAGGGAACAGGACCCCAGTGTGCTCTGTTGTGCTGGCTCTGATCCTTGGTGCCGCTGACTTAAAGCCCTGCTCCTGTGCCGGGGCAGCAGGTGCTCGAGGTGCTGGCTGTGGGTGGGGAAAGGTCTGGGCTACAGGTTCGGATGAACAGGTGGATCTGTGTGCAGAGAGCATGTTGCGTGAGGGAGGGAGGAGTCTGAGGGGCTGGGAAGGGTTTGCAGAGAGTGGGTGGGTTCCTGGCGTCCCCCCACAGGCAAAGACTGTTCTAAATTGTTCGCTATCAGGACCGAGTTATCACCGCTCCTGTATTTTTCCATCATTTTCCTGCCTTCTTAACCACTACAATAGGAGATAAATAGGTAACTTTATGGGAGAAACTGTTATTAAGGCTCATTATCTAAATTTGTACTTGCCAATTTCGTAGCTGAAAGTCACGAAAATAAATAAAATACCCTTGAAAGTGAAGAACAGGCACTGAGCTCCTGGCAGAGAAAAACTCAAATCATTTTAGAAAGTAGGGGGCAGAAACCTCAGGCTTGAGGTTCAGGTCTGCTCTGTTCACAAACATGAAAGAGTGATCAAAATCATTACAAATGTTGATTTTGAATATAGTCAAAGTGCTATTTAAAGCACGAACATGACATAGGGAAGGGAAAGGACAGTTGGACCTCGCAGTGTACCCAGTGACGTTTGTTCTGCTGATCTGCTGATGATCACATAGCAGGAGGTACTTGAAGGTAATAGGAAGAGTGAAATGTCAGTAATGTATATAGGCAGCACGTCCAGCCGTGTGGTTCATTAATGCCATTTGCCTCCATTGTGCATGGAGTACGTATAAACAGACACACATGTTCTGCTGAACGTCCTAGAACAGATTGAGTTGAAGGGACCTTCCAAAGCCATCCATTGTGACCACTGAGCAGAGAACAGCGGCATCGCTGGGGCACACGTGGAAGAAATGGGGGTAAAAAGAGCCCTGCGACGCTGTGCGTCAGAACGGCTGAACTCAGAGCTCACACAGCTGCTGTCAGAGCCGGAGCAGCGCGAAAATGAGCTATTTAACAAGTAATTATGCAGAGTCATTTATTTATTTATTACACAATTTACTGGGAGATTTGTAATTGTGCACGTAGCACAGCTTCTGTTGGAACTACAAAAAAAATTGGAAGTTACATAATTTGCTGACATATTAGCAGCCACGTGTTTCAGAACAGTCTCACTAATTTCCCGAGGATCAATTGTTGTGGGCAAAAGGCTCATTATGCTGATCTCTAGGGGCTGGAAGATCTGCTCTCTTTGAGACCACTGTGGAGAAAATCACACGAAGGAGATTTGCTGGAACTCCTTCCTTGCCAGGTTCCCAGCTCTGCGGGAGCGGCGTGGGGAGGCCTGGGAGCGGCCGTGGGCACGCTGCGCAGCGCTGCGTCGCTGCTTGTCCTTCTGATCCATCATCTCAGGCTCTGCAGCATAAGCATTTACAAGTTAAATAAATTAGTAAGTAAGCTCATGCACAAGCAGTTGATAAATAACCGTGGGCTGCACACACATGCGTTGCGGTCACGTGAGCGCCCGGGGTGGATGACGCCGACACCTCCTGGTGCTGCGCAGGGGCTGAGCCAGCACTGAGTTATCTGCTCCTCGTCCTGATGGGGTACTGCTGGAGCATAAAGATAATAATTGTCACTTTTTTAGTTGCATTTCTTACGGAGATCCGCTCCATGTTTTATAAGTCATGTTTAGCTCCAGTGGTGCCAGCAGACAGAATTAATCGTGTGGGAAGACACAGGGGCAGCTCCCGCTCCCCGCTGCACTGTGCCTTCCTGTGTGAGCCTTTGAGTCAGGCGCCGAGCTCCAGCTCCAGTGCCAGACCTGGTATGCTGGTGGATGCTGCCATGAACGTGGTGCATCATGACCATGAAGGGTGAGAAACCTGCAGGCTGCTGTGCAAGGCAGCGCAGAGCTGCTGCATGAGCTCGGCCGCACTGCGCTGTCCCAGTGTCAGATTCTGGCAGTGCCACAAGCAGTTCCTCAAAGGCTCATCCCTCTGCCACCAGCTGGAGGAGCAGGGCAGAGCAGGACCACTCATGGAGGTACCTGAGAGCTGCTGTCCTGAATGAAGAGCTCTGCAGTGGGCAGAGCAGAGGGTGCTGTGGGCAAAGGAGAACTCCCGCAGAACCGGCCCCAGCAGTTCTTAGGGCCAACAGGAGGATGTGCGTGGGCAGGGTGGGCTCATAGTAGCACAGGCCCTTGTGTAACACTTGTCCTTTAGGAAAAGATGCTCCCCTAAGGCTGTGCCCAGGCTGTGCCCTTGGTGGCACTTCAGCGTGGGACACGGGTTCATCCTTCAGTTACAGCGATTCCCTAGTCTAGTGCAGCTGAGGAATGTGGAATGGTGAAATGAGGAAGAGTGAGGTGTTCTGTAGCATGGGGGCAAAAAGGGAACGCTGTGCTTTGTTCCCGGGGGCTTGATGTGCTGAACCCACCCGCAGAGACATGCTCGGTCAGCTGTAATCCTGATCAGCATGCTTGCCCCCCAAAGAACTTATGTGATGAGAGAGGCATTTACAAACTTAGGGAGCCCTGAAGGAGAGAATTATTGTATGAGTAATAATAAGCACTTAAATAGCTCCTGACAACTTGATTGATACAAACATTAACAGATTAACTCCTGCAGGACCCAGTGATGGATATGTGTTTCCCTGTCTCACATTTGGAGAAACTGAGGTGTAGAGGCAGATTAATTTACACGCTGACCCACGGTGTGTTGCTGGTAAAGGCAGAATTAGAAATACAGACTTCTTAATGACCAATTAATGAAATAATAAAGCAAAAGAACAACGTCCAATAGCAACCTCTAGGAGCACTGTGAGAGGATGTTGTATAGCCTCAAGATCTCATTTTTAAGCCATAATTTTACTTGACTTCATCACTGTATATGAAAATCAGGATTATTTTTATCATGTACTTTGTCTTACACTTACCCAGCTCTCTACTTCATTGGCCACTGAAGATGTGCAGATCTCTCTTTACAGATATTTATCTGTATTTATATGCGTGTGCATACAGTTTTAGCTGTAGAGCCACAAACACAGCCATCTCTGGGCTAACTGGGAAATACGACTCTCTTTACTTATTAGGACTGTACTTTTTGATATGTGCATTAAATATGTGCCCATTTTACTACCTGAGGAACACAAAATGAGTGAAATCCAGCTATTTGCCTATTACTCTTTTGACTGAAAAATCGTGTATGTTTATGGCTTAGATAGCTGCACAGTTCACGCTGGGATGCAGCGGACTAAAGGTGTTATTGATGAGTTTGAGATGACTGCAGTACTTAGGAGTCGCAGAGCCCTGCATGACTTATGTGGCTCATGGCAGACTAATGCCGATAAATTCTCAGCGCCGCGCCACGTCGCGGTGTGTTTGTGCATGCTACATATTTTACAGACAAACTGTTTCAGATAGATGTTAGAGATTTTTTAAGGAATTATTTGTGCCATTTTTCACCGAGTTCTTCATGCGAAGGCACACTGCCAGTTACCAGGAACCTGACTCAATACGGGCGGAGAAAAATCACACAAATATGATTTTAGAAACCTTCATTTACACAGAGTAGTCTTTCTGTGTATAATAATGGGAAGATTTTAAGATCATATATCTTGAAAACTTTGTAGATGGAGAGCACTTCAATACCTGGGAAGCTGTACGACCTCCGGGTGCTTCTGCGCATCGGAGCGGTCACAGACACACGTGCTCAGCAGTGCCTCCCCAGCGGGGACTGCACGCTGTCTGTGCTGCGCCTCAGCACTGGGCCTTGAGGTCAGAAATTCCCCTAGCAGAAGAAAAACTCCTCTGTGTGTTTGGTTAAAAATGTCTTCCTTCTTCAGACACAAATAGCAGCTCTCCTCAGAGCCTGGGGCCATAAGGAGAGGTGGGAGTATGCAGCGTGATTTATCCCAGTCCGCACCAAACCCCAAGGAAGTCCCAAATTTCTGGGATCCAAACTCGCTTTTAGGCTGCATGGTTCTTCAGAGGCTGAGCTGCACATCACTGGCACACTGACGTATGGGAAGAATGGAGGTGCCACGTGGCTCTGCCTCCTCCCAGCCACTGTGTGGCTGTGGCTGCTCTGCTCCTCCGCCCCGCTGCTGGTGGAGGAGTTAGGGATGGGGATGGGAAGGTGCCATTGTTAAGCATGGATATTTCCAATAATTTCAGTAACCTGAAATAGACATTTTCTAGAAGTTTTTATGTGTGGCACACAAGGAACAAGTGTTGGTGTGGTGTGGCATTAAGGCCCTGTTCCAAATTGTGCAGGAAATGAAACATGCTTAGTTGTCCTGATGTACAGGTTATCCCATCACCCTTGGCTTATCTGGATTTATGAAAAAAGAGAAAAAAAGAGTGGATTGAGTATCACCAGCTGTGTTCATGAAAGGTATAGAGACAGCATGTAAGCAGAACAGGAAGCAGCTGGACTTTGTTTTCCCTGTGGGACTCTGTGCCCACCAACAGCCATCGCCTGTGGCTGCAGGCAGCATGGAGCATGGGCACAGCTCTGAGCCTGCTGCTGCAGCCCGGGGTACCCCGAGCTCAGGAGAACCGCAGTGGGACTGCGTGTGCTGTGACGGGTTGTGTGTGCCACACTGGGGCTGCGTGTGCTGCTACGTGGCTGTGCAGTACCATCACGGTGCCCAGCCCTGCTGTGTTTCACACTCTTTGGGCTGAATGAACACATTGTATAGTTCTAATTAATGGTGAAGAATAATTTGGAACACCAAGCAGTGGTGTAAGGCAGGAAATGTAATGAAGGCCTGAAAGCTTTCTGCCTTTGCTTTGGCAGAGCTGTGGGCATGGTGCAGGCCTGGGGCATGGCTGGGTGCAGCCGTGCCAGGCACAGCTGTGACACTAGCAGGCGGGCATTTGAAGCAGAGTGGTAATTCTGCAGATCAAAGCAGCTCTTCTTCAGACAATTACAGTAAAATTGAAGCTCTCCTTCAAGAGAAACGCGTGCCCTTGTTGTGGTTTTCCTTTTTTGCACTCCTTTTCTTTCTTTCTTCCTTTCTTCCTTTCTTTATTCCCCCCCTTCC
>VXAB01007717.1:382802-441233 GCA_013399175.1 Odontophorus gujanensis
TTTTTTTTTTTTTATCCTTTATGAAGAAATTGCTTTTTCAGGGCTATAGAAAGAGCCGATTGGAAGCTGAAATCCTCCCTCTCTGCCCAGGGGTGGGATTCCCAGGGTTAGGCATGTAACATCTGAAGGGTGATTTTTTTTTAAATTGATATCCAAGAATAAAAGAGAGAATAGTAGGAGAAGCTGATCAGGAATGAATAAAGTCTCCTTTTAAGCTGAAATAACCTTCCCCCCCCTCCCCAATTTTCCCTCCAGAAAAGCCGGACTGTAATTGCTTGCAATCACTCGGCACAAATTGTCTGCGCGTATTTGCTTTTTAATTTTGTATAATCTGGTCCATTTCGCTCTCCCTGCCTTTGAGCTTAACCTCTCTCTTTCTCTCCCTCCTTTTCTCTCTCTTGCATGCTTTCCCTTTCTCTCCCTCTTTAATTCTTCAGCACTGCTAAAAAAAATATTACTAATTCACAATGATATTTGATGGCTTTCACTAAGGAAAGGCACTTAGGAAAAAATAAGGGACTGAGTGGACATGTGCTACATCTGGTGAGATTTCCTTGTTGTTTTGAAGTGTGTGTGTGTGTTGATATATCTGTGCCACTGCCGTTTCTGTGTGGCAGGGACAGCTGCTGGCACCGTGGCCGTGGAGCAGACTCAGCTCCGTGTCTGTGCAGGTGGACGTGGCGTTCGCTTGTATTGCTGTGAATTATTTACATTGAGTTGGGTCTTGAATGCTGCCATTTTATCTGAGTTTTCCCAGTGTTTCTTCCTTAAATACGGATATTGCATGGGCTCTTCGTGGTCTCTGTATTGGGTCTGACGGAAAATAAGTTAAAAAAACCCAAACCCACCACAAACACTTCAGTTACTGGGAGTTCTGAATGGTGAACATGTTTTGAAATGGTTCTGATAAATGCAGAGGATTCCTTTGGCACGTAGCAAATAGTGTTTCCGGGATCCAGCAGTTAGAATTTAAGGTATTTATTCAGATTTTGTGTTTAACTGTTCAGGCAGATGCCTGTGAAAGCCACTCCAACTCCTCAGCCCAATATGGGAGCAGAAGCACAGCTGGTGTGCTGGAGAGCCTGCGTTACAAAGTGGCAGCAGAGGTGCTGGGAGACACAGGGCTGTCCATCAGGGTGATTCCCTCTGCCAGCACCACACATAGGGATGAGCTGTGCTGCTCACGGACTGTCAATGTTCAGTGGGACGGGGCCGTCCCGCAGCTCTGCCTGCGCTCCTCAGGCAGCTCCACTCTGCAGCTCCTCACACTGCAGCCTGACCTGCTCTGCTGGGCCTCACCCGGCCCAGGGTGCTGGGTGTGACCCTCTGCTGGGTGTGACCCTCTGCTGGGTGTGACCCTTTGTGCTGAGTGTGACCCTATGTGTAGGGCCTGCCCTGGTGTGCCGGGCCTGGCCCAGCTGTGAGGTGGCTGTGGAGGAGGGGGTGTCCCGTCGCGGAGGTGGTTTTCTGACATGGCTGTGACTCCTGGATGTGCTGTGTGTCTGCACAACTTCTGTCTGTTTTACTTGCTGTGCTCAGAAGCTCAGACTGTGCTAGCTGTTGGCACGTTACCTTTTTTTCTTCTGCTGTTACTACAGATGGACTAAATGGTTTCTGTTGGTCTAAAGGAAACATTAAGGGGTGCTTTTATTTTTAATGGCCTTTGGGTGAATGGCCCTAATACCAGCAGAGGGGTGGGGGTGCCTTGCAGAACCTTCTGAGCCCAGCAGAGCCCCTCCTGGCCCCGATCCATTGCTGGGAGCCCTTCTGCGGTGCTGTGCTGCAGGGAGCTGGGGCTGAGTTCTCATGGGATTCCTCCCACTGGTGAATAACTGACTTGTGTGCTCCTCACGCCTTCAGAGGTGGGAAGGAAGAAAAAGGAAAATCCTGTGGCTGCATGGAGAGCGCTGAGCGGTACCTGGTCTGCATTCTTCCAGCTGCAGAGGGACCAGGAGGCACGCACCGCCTTCACTTAAATAAATTAACAAAAAAGGCAGCCTTACCCTAAAAACAAATAGTTGCTGATTCCCAGCAAACAAACCTTTAGCAAAAAAAAAAAAAAAAACCCAACAAAAAAACCAACAAAAAAACAACAACAGTGCAATTTAAGAAGGAAAATTAGATGTATATTTTTCTTGATGAATTTGTTTGTAAGAGATTTATAATGCTTGTGTTATTCAGCTTTTCATTTGAAATTCTAATGAGCCTTTTGAATGGACTGGTGCAGGCTAGGAAGTAAAAAGCATAAAATAGTTCCATTGACTGATGATTTTCTGCTGACTTTTTCATTGTCATCCCATATCTTCATTCTCTGTCACCAGGCCGTTCCGGGAATGTCCTCAGTTGCCTGTTTGGTAGCACGCTGCAGTATAGGAAATAATATGAATTGCAGATGGCCTGCTGATTTATTCAGATGTGGTCTGTCATCCTTGGGTAATAACAAAGACAGCTTTAAACACACGTTTTAGTGCATTTGAGATCTCATACAAGTTTTCTTCTTTCTTCTTAGAGCACGAAGAAGGGTATTTTTCCTGTGACTTGTGGTGTCTTTCCTAATGGTAAATCCTTGTTCTGTTGGCCTTTAAATTTAGCCCAGACTGTCTTTAAAAGATAAGAATGGCTTCTTGTGGCAGCGCTTTGTATTTCTTCTACGTCAGTAGTGAATGTAAGAACTTCTGTTGAAAAACATGAAGAAGTTTGTGGCAGCTGAATGTTGTGAAGGGCCGCCCTGCTCTGGGATGAGATCCTGTGCCATAGCAGGACAAACAGCGTTGCCTCGCCGCGCCACGGGGCAGCCCCTGTTACAGTGAGCAGTTATAGTGAAGGCATGACAATGGGTCTGAGCTGACTCTCATCCGACCGCCATCTGAGATATTTGATAGCTGAGAGTGTTTGGACCTTTTTGTTCCTCTGAGCTGTCTCTTCACAATAGACATTTCAGGGTCTTTCAACCAGTTAGGAAAGTTCATTATATTTTTAATATAATGTAAAAAAAATTAAAATAATGATTTGATATACAGGCATTGATGAAAGATGTATTTTTAAAGTAGTAAATTAAAATCTCATTAATATTTCAGTGAGAATATTTTGTGCTTATCTGTTTCATCTCTATTTTTGACCTATGGCTCAGAGTTCACAGCATGAAGGAGATGGTGAAATCTGTTCACCATAAAATGTTAATTATAAGTAAATTACAGCACAAACGTTCAATCAGCCACATTAATTCTACATAAAGTGAATTATTGTAGCAGAAAATTTTAAAATGTGACTGAATTTTATAATCTGCATCCTCCATTTTCTACCTTTGCTCTTATTGCTGTGCCGTTCTCCAGCGTGGCTGAGCTCTTTGTGCGGTGATGGTAAGCGCTTTCTCCTTAGATGACGATAAAAATGGAAGAGTACGATTTGATCCATTTGTTTGCACTCTACTAAATGTCCCTTAAATACATAACATTTTCTTTGCCTGGTGACAAAGCATAATGTGATCGGGGAGGTTCGGAACGGGGCGATGTGAGGCTGTGCCCCGAGGCGTTGTGCAGCATGGTGCCTGCTGCTCCCCTTCCCTCCACGTCCCGTGCTTTCCCAAGCCCAGCATCCAGCTGTGGTCCCGGATTTCTTTCCACAAGCAGCAGGTATGGCTGAATTTCTGTGCACTTTGAAAATGTGGACCTGAGTCTTGCTGGCCTTCTGACCCCGAGAGGAAAGGCTTTGTTGTGATACAGTGACAGTGCAACTTCCCTTCTAAGTCCAAATGCTGTGTCTCAGTTAAAAGATGTTTTGGTGATCACAGATCGCAATAAACACTCAGTGTCTTACGTAGGGATCATGGTGGTGATGATCCCAAGGTCATCAAGACTCCTTGACTCACCAGTGATGCCAGAGAACAATCCTGCTTGAATTGTCTCACTGTGTTTTTTCAGGTACATGATCCACACTGTGCTGAATACGAGCTTTATGTTCTACTTATAACGTGCATTTTCTGGGAAGGAAGAGAGAGCAAATGTTTACTGTGCAGATGCTTCAGGTTTGAAGAGCCTAGATACTGCTCGAATCCTACTCAGTTATTAAAGTGTTTCTTGAGTCAAATAAATTACATATCATTGCAAATTACCGTCTTGACTCGAAAATGCCGTAAAGTGTTGCCTGTTAGATTGGGTTAGGATTTGACTTCTTTCTGAAACCCTTGTATAATGAAAGCCAGACTGTTTTTTTCGTATTAAAATGGTGACATAGGAGAATTTCTACTGCTCTTGTGTCTTTGGGGAAAAGCTCTTGAGCTCAATTCCAAAGAACAATTCTAAGTGTCTTGGATGGCACAGCTCAGAAATACGTATCAGCAGGAAGTTCCTCCTCTCCCACAAGCTTACTGAACGTGCTTGTTCCCTGCAGGAGGGGCCTGCTGCTGTCCAGAGCCCTGCAGTCAGGGCTTCCTGCTCGCTGGGTAAGAGCTGCACCCGCCGGTGCTCAGAGCATCATTTTGGGGGCAGAATGGTCTTGTCTGAGAAAGCAGCTCACTGGTGTGAAGATCCTCTATTTTGATAACTCGGTGCAATTTTTGTGTGACATAATTCAGGTGGAAATTTTCCACCTCGGTGGAATGACCCCCACCCTCCCAGGCCAGCCTGTCACTGCCTGCAGGGCACCTTTCAGCCTTCTGCATCACACACACGTGTGTTGTCAGAACTCTGTGGTGGCTGTTGATAGGAAAGCTGCATTTATGCATTCTTGCAGACAGGTCGGTGGCTGTTCCTGCATGGCCCAGCTGTCTGCATAGCAGGCTTGTCCTCTGGTGAGCTGTTTTGTTGGAATCCATCGCTGTACCATTAGTGTCTGACAGAGATGTTTTCACGGTCACAAAAAATGGTCAGAAATGGGAACCCTGAGACATGTATGGAAGGAGGACCAGCTCTTGTGAAATATGTGTGTGCGTCCTACAAGGAGGGGAGCAGAAGGAATTTGCAGCTGGTGACGGCAGGGTCAGCTGGTCTGCAGGTGTGTGCAGGAGCAGGGGATCCCCCAGCATGCTGGGTTGGCTCTAAGGTGGCTATGTTTGGTAGGAAAGCTAGATAAAATCCAGAAATCTAAAAATAATTAGTGAAAAGGGGATCGTCAACTGAAATTTTATTTGCATCTATGTACAAAGTGCATATAATTATTGTGTCTGTGCATGTGTCCGTGCTGTAAGTCACAGGCCTGACATGGGGTTGGTGCACTGCAGGGCTGAGGAACGGGGCTGGTCCCCGTGCACACTGCACTACACCGGGCACCCACGCTGCCTCTCCTGCCTGGTTCTGGTGGGCTGCGTGGGGGGGACAGTGGCCCTTCAGGGTGGCTGTGTGTCTGTGGGCTCTGCTGACTGGCTGTGCTGTATAATTAGCAGCTTCTGCTCAGACGTATCTGTAATCAATGTGGGGCACAGACTTGTTTCACAAGGAGGTGTATGGCTCGCAGCATCGGGCTCTGATAGGTGTGTGAGTGATGCTCATGGGACAGAAAATAGAACCGTTTGAACAGGGTGGGGTTAAAGGTAGGGTGGGAAAAATAATCTATCACAGAGGTCTGAAAGATCACAAGTACCTTGAACTTAAGCTAGCAGACCTTTTGTGAGCCATCTGAGATGTGTCTGATGTTCAGTCATCTCCAGGCACTATGTTATGAGGAAGCCAACCTCGATACAACCCCTAACTGTAGTCACTTCTCACTTCTGTGTTCTTTTATTTTTTGTCAGGGCAGAGCATGAGAATATGGTTGAGATTTACTGTTTTTCATTTGCAATCCAGGATTTTGTTGGCTTTCAGTCAGCTGCCTTCATCAGCTGATAAACATGGGTTTGTCTCTCGGTCCCGCTGCCGTGTCCCATGCAGCTTGCTGCTGCTGGGATGGGGCTCTCACTGCAGGCAGAGCTGGGCTCCAGCGCAGCCAAAACACGGCTCGGTGTGCAGGTATCACCAGGATGCTGAGAGAGTGCAGCGTGATTGGCAAAGCCCCTCGAAATGGAGAAGAATAGAGAAGAAAAAGTGCGAGGCACGGCAGATGCTGAGAGCCCTTGTTTTCCAGTAAGCAGCGTGATTGGCAGCAGAAATAAACAGTAGCGGGAAGCTTGTGTATCAATCTAATTGTATAATTGCAGGTTGCTTTCTGCCTGGTTTGATGTGCAGATCGTGGTAATGTGTAGTGTCTCTGGTAATTTGCTATTAAATCCAACACTAGGAAGTAGTTGAGTTGCTTCCTGTTCAGATACCTGATGTTGGCGTTTGTTCTGCTGCCGTGTGCTGATGGCACAACCTGCTCTTGTCTTCTGCTGCTCCTCGTGCTATTTCTGCTTATATGGTGGTCAAAGATTTTTCAGCAAATTGCAGAAGTGACTTAAATGTAAGGGTCAAAATGTGATAACTCATTGCACAGTGGTGTAAAAGTGACTGCCAAGAGCTGAGAGCAGCGTTTAGCTCTTCCCACTGAACTTGTACAGAAGATTATTTTATGTATATTGTGATCAGATTACTGACAGCACAGTCCACCTGGACTTCTGTGCTGGCTCTGCTTGGAGTTCCTGGTGGAAGTGTGCTGTGAAACTCCTGCAGAAGTGCTTTTTGGGGTGGGAAAAATCTCAGACATTGTCCTTGCAGGTGGACGTGGAAAAAACAGCAAGGGGAGGGTGCTCCCTCTAAATGGGGAATAGGAAAAGGCTCATACCGTGTAGGGTCAGATGTCCATCCTACATGTTGTCCTGGCAGCTTAGCAGTGTCCTGTGGTCTCACTGTCCTGCATCACTGTACTTCCGGTGCATGATTGGGATTCATCAAAACATTTTTGGTGAAGGTTTCAGCAGTATTCTGTGTGCTCTGTTCTGTGTGGCCTTCTGAGCTCCAGGGGGAGGAGGACCCACACCCCACACAAGAGGGCAGAGCATGTGCCCCTTTCCCCATAGTGGTGTGAGCACACCTGGCACAGTGCGTGCCTGAAAGTGCCCCTGCAGCTGCTTCCTGCCCAGGGAGAGTGAGAAGGTGGAGCTGGACACACTGCTTAACGAGCTCAGCTCGTTACTGAACAGGAAGCACTTAGGTACCATTTTGGTGGACAGTTGGATTTAAATGGAATAAAGAGGGTGTGTTTTGAGCATAGTTGAATGAGGATGGGGATGAAATACAGGATTCGTGTAGCAGAAATGCTCAGTCACGGCCTGAAGCAGTGATGGAGCACCTGGTGGGAAGGCAGGGCCAGCCCAGGGGAGCTCAGCTGCATGCAGTGCACCTGAGTGATGAGAAGGGCTGGAGCCAGGATCAGCCCTTCCCAGCCCTCATTTAAGGGTTGGCTGTGGAGGAGATGGGCATCTTGATGGAGATCCCTGCCTGAGGTCTTCAAAGGTATGTGGTGTTTTTCTTTCATTTCTGCATCCACAGCTGCTGCATTTGGGCTTGTCCTCATTTGGTGCAGATGAAGGCTTGGCCACCCCACTGTTGTTGCTGTCCTTTCTGTCATGTAATGGTGTTACAGAACATGGCAATCCTTTAAGATCTGACAAAGCATTAGAAACTGCCATGGGTATTTTTGAGTCATTTTGTAGGAATCAGTGATGAATTATAACCTTGTTCCAGGACTGGATGGATGAGTTAGAATTCCAGTTTCTTTCTTTGGAACTGTTTCCATTCTCAGATGGATTTTGCTGTGATGTTACCACGTGACTGTATTTTGTTTCTAGGTCCCACACTTGGGTATGGGGTTATAGCCTAGCTGGTGTTCCCTCTGCTAACTGTGCTGGCTCAGTTGGCTGAAGGGAAAATAAATGATGTTCTGAGCTCTCTGCCAGGGACCATAAGGATATGGAAAGTCTGATTCACCTTTACCTCCCCAACTACAGGTTAAATGATGGCTGGACTGTTTTTTCCTCTGGTGCATGAGGCAGTATTGGTGTGCTGGCAATATGTTATAGATTCTGTTTTCTTGTGTTGGAAGTTCACAGTAGACCAGCAGGTAGATGGCAGCACAGTGGATTTGGTATTTGTCCATGTGTTGATAGTTGCTCACTGCTGACCACGGCTCTTGGAGGGTGTGGGGATGAGTGCTGGGCATGCTCTCCCCTGACACAGTGCCTTCCTGGTGCTCCCTGCTATGAGAAGCAGAGCATTGCTTGCAGCTGCCCATGCAATGCCCGGGCTTTCTCGTGCCCCAGCCCTGCCTTGATGTAACCTCAGCACGGTTCTGTCCTGCCTTGCTCAGACACTGATTGCATCCCCAAAACTTAACCTTTGAACTCTCAGAGGTTACACTCCAGCCGAAGATCACTGAGCTTTTAAAGATCAAGAGGAAGCTGGTGAGGAGGGACGGCTTGCATTCAGACCTGTCATCAGCTTTAGGCACTCATTAGTCCTAACTGAACGCTTGGAAATAACGTGCAGATTTCAGCTTAGTCAACAGCAGTGAGGGACGTTTATTGCTTTCGGATTACCTTGAAACATCTCCTCCTTGCTGAGGCCAGGAAATGGTGTTATCCAGAGGGAGCAGCCTTCTGTCTGATGTTCCCATGAGGACAGCCATGTCCTCGCTTCTGCAAACACAAACCATTCCTGGCAAGTGGAAGTTTAATTAAGAGCCTCGCTGAGACCGGTTGGGCTGGGCAGCAGTAGCCAGGAGGGGCCCTAGCACACACGTTAGGAGATGTGCTGGGGAAAGGTTTGATTTCAGGTAAATGTCATCAGACTGCTGTCACACTTTGTACATCCTTGTGCGTGTGTATTTTTAATACAGTTGCACTTTGTCTACCTGGAATATGCAAATACTATTCAAATTAGATCTTAGTGCTCAGACTGTCAGCACATACCCCACAGCTCCCCTCCAGCAAGTGACTAATGGGAACATGTGTTCCTGCTATTTTTATGAGGCCGGGGGCTCGGTGGGCCATGGGGTGGGAGCCTGGTGCTGCCCTGCCATGTGCCAGCTGCATGCAGCGTGGGGCTCGGGGTGCAAACCTGGTGGTTGTGTGGGCCATTTTCATCCTGTTTTTCCAGTCCATTTTTATTCACAATTATACACATCACTATATTTGTTAATGTTCCTATGGCAACAGCTTTAACTGCTTACATAGAAATGTAATGTCAGGAAACTAATGCTTCTGTGGATGACTTAATGTGATTTAGCCTCTGGTGCAAGGAGAAATCAGCGTCATGCAAGCACTGGACATTGGTTCCTGGTGTGCACTCTGGATGGAGCCATTCTGGATTTGCACATCTTGAGTTTCCCACCACTCGTGTGTGCAAGCTCTCCTTCATACTGCATCCTTTTTGGAGCAGGACGTGGTTTTCTATTGATTCTGAAAGTCGTTTAGCAATAAAAATTAAAATAATAGCAAGTGATTAGCACACATCTGCCATTCCCAGAGGGCTATAAACCAAATAAAGGCTCAGATATTGCTGAGCTGAGGCAGCTGAAGCTCCTTCTTGCACTTTAGGTCTCCACCAGTCAGATGTAACGAGTACTTGAAGCAGGGACAATGCCATGTCTTGCAGAAACTGTTGTTCCTTGAAATGCAGTGTGGATGTTTCACCTTTCTCCTCCATCCTGGGGCCGAAGGTGTGGGGCTGCTGGGAGAGCTGGTCCTGTGTGGAGGTAATGCCAGCTGAGGGTGGGATCCCAGTGCACAGGCAGAAGGGAGAGGTGCCTTTTTCTGCTGCTTTACAGTATGAATAGTGTTCTTTTTATACTTTGTCATTTTTCCTGGCTTTTAAAAAAGCGTTAAAAAAAAAATCCAGGGATTTTATAACACACAATCTCACTTCACTGCCTGAGCTGCTTCTGCATGCACTAACAGAGCACACAACAAGATCGCCCACTTAGCGCACTGCCCACGAGTAAGGAGCAGAGCTCTCCTGTCCCTCTTTGCTGTCAGCAGAGCCCCTTGGGATACTGGCTCATCTCAGAGTCTTTTAGCAGACAGTGCGGATCTTTAAGGAGAGTTGAGCCAGACTTCTCTCTGCTCTGGCTGGACAAGTCCTGTCCTTTGCAGTCCTCAAGCCTGGATGGCTCAGAAGCACTTCTGTATTCCATTGGATATTATTTATCCAGATAGATACCCAGTGTTATTCTTAATGCTATTTAGGAGGGCTCACTCCGTAGGCAGTGCTGGGGCCCTGCCCTGGCCTTTGCTGTCTGTGTGCGTGGCTCAGGCAAATCAGACTCTTGCTGATACCATGAGAGTGGCTTGTGCCCCTGGGAAACAGTTATCCCAGCACTGCTGTGGGTTTGTGCTGCCATTATAAAATCAGGGCAGTGTTCTAAATAGATCTGTTTGGTATGTGCTGTATCCAAACCCAACAGTTCCTCACCTCCTTAAGACTTGCACATGAAGGCTGCAGCAGACGAGGCCTTTCACACCTTTCCCCTCTGCCTTGGCCAGGCAGATCCTGCCAGCCAGGAGCTCTGGGGAGCATTTCCCTCTGCTTTTAGTGAGATTGTCGGCACTCCCCTACTCTGAGTAAGTATAGGAGTGTGATTTAAGCACTGGAGTAGGAAGTTCACTCTACTTAATTAGCACTAATGCAGTGAAGGTTGCATTCTGGCTCTGGTGGAGGGGATGGTAGTTAATGTGGCAGAAAGAGAGCAGGTTGAGAACCCAGCCAGCGGGCCCCTCTCCCATCTCCATAGGTTTGGGCTCTTTTTGTCTCCTGGTGAGTGACTGTGGAGCCCATGGGCACACTGTGGCTGCAGAGCAGTGAGAGGCAGCAGGTGGGTGCTGTGGCTGTGCCCCTGTACTCCGAGTGTCCATGGGTGCACAGTGTCCCTGGACCCATGACGCTGCCTGCTGTCACCAGGGATGGTATTTGTTCATCAGAGATGTTTCTGACATGTCATGTGCCCCCACACTTCTAACCTCCCACTTCTGTAATGTGCATTGCTGTGGATGAGCGTTCAGCACAAGTTTGCACTCCGTGTGTGTGGGTGCAGCCGTGTCCCCCAGCCGTGCCCTGCCTGCTGCTTTATGCAGGCCCTGCAGGGCTGTAACCCCGTGATCAGGACAGTGTGAGATTCATGCAGGTTGATCCTGGTGCTGCTGGAAGGCAGGACTGGAAGGAGGTCTGATAGGAGAAACTCGTGCCATTGTCGTGGCAGGGAGGACTGTCATTCTGCCTCATAGCAGAGCCAACCAAACCCCCAAATGAGATTTCCTGAGGTCCCTGGGAGCTGGATGAACCAGATAAATGTAAGCACTGTAGGATTTACTCCTTAAATGTTCTGATAAAAGTGGTTTAGCGGTCAAATTTACTTCCTCAATTTAATGGCCTTGAAATCACCTTTTGAGAGACCGGCAAAATTTAAGAAGTGGAAGGAAAAGCAGTTAGTGGGATGGATGAGGCTGCTATGTATCTGGGGCTGCGTTCTTGGAAAGCAGTGCTGCAAACTCTTGTAGGGAAATGTTATTGTAGGTGGTGCACTTGTCAGTGTTTAACAACTGGAGGAAACTGTGTGGAGCACCAAAAAAGCAAACCCGGGTCCTGAGGTGGTTTTCAGGATTGTGTTCATGGCGTTGGGAGCGCGGCCATCAGCTGCCCCCACCCCACTCCTCCCATCCCACACTGCTCACCCTGAACCCATGAAGCACAGGTTGGCATTTCCAGTGGGAGTAACTGCAGAGGGTGCTTACCTTGGTTCAGAGCACCGTTCTGTCTGAAGTGAGCTGCAAATTCCTCTTCCCAATGAGGAATACACGGGCACTAGGCTGTGTGTGTCCTCTCCAGTTTGGTTGGTGTTGGTTGGTTTTGTTTTTATCTTTTTCCCTTCTTCCTCTCTGCCCTGCCATTAGGGCACTCTTGCATGCAGGGGACTCATCTGTGTCCTCTCTTCACTGGTGGAGGGGTCCGGACCCTGCCCACCCAGCAGGGAGGTGCGAGCAGGCATTGCATGACGGTGTGGGGCGGTGTGTGTGGGGCTGCCGTGATGTGGGGCAGTGCCTGGAGTCACCTTCTGCTGTGCAGGACAGACAGAGATGGGGACTCGTGTGCACTGTGACCTGGGCTGAGTGGTGGGAGCACCTCTGCAGACAGTGCCCATAATCCACCAGCTCCTTTGGCAGTGCAGGTGTGCGGTGCTGTGGGGTGAAGGTGGGATCAGGGCGGGATGGCAGCCACATGCTCACCTTCAGGCTGTCAGCGTGCTTTCAGGCCTGGCTGGAGCCTGGCACATCCCTCTGTTCAGCTGCTTTCCTCTCCTTGGTGCTCAGTGATAAGTATTAAACCAGAAGTGCAATGAATTGCTCCGCAGTCGCAGCTTCCCAATATAACTTGTAAACAGATTAATTCCAGAGTATAAATAGACTTTAATGGGGGGAGTGTCTGCTGACCTGTGACCATAGGTTATGTTTGTAAGAAGCAGAACCCGAGATTTAAAATAGACTTTTCCCACAGCTTAGTGACTTCCTCCATGTGAGGCTGCTGGAGCTGCTCCTGCTGCACGCAGTGCTTGGACGTGGAAACTGTGCTCATTCGTGGGGGAGCACAGGAACCACGCGTGCTGGGAAATGAGGGCAGTGTGGGGTGCAATGGGACGGCTGTGGCAGCTGGGATCTCCAGTTTGACTGAGTCTGCACAATAGGTGAATGTGCTGTACATGAGTTTCAGCCACAGAGGCCTCTGCTGCGTGTGTGCACGTGTAACCCTGAGCTCAAACGCTGTTCCTTGCAGAGAGCTCGGGATGCTGCTCTGTACCATCGGCTATCAGTGTGGTTTGTGTTAATGTTTCATGCTGAATTAGCATGTAGGTAATGCTTCAGACAGACTGTGCAGTCATCTGATTTTGAGGAAATTATTACAGATTTAATCTTTACTCGGGTTTTTGTGTGTGAGTCAGTGACATGTTGAGATTGAAAAGGTGGCAGGCGGGACAATTCTCTCGCTCCTTAATCGGTCTGTATGTCTTTCTCTGCCAGTTACCAATATTTCATTTTCTGCCATCAAAAGTTACATGAGTAAGAGCATCTAACAATGTGAGACAGCGAATGGATGTTCCCAAAATCTGCACTGGCACTGTGCTGGTGCCCCTGCGTTGTGATTAAGGAGATGCTGGGATGGTTTCGGTTTGTTTTCAGTGCTGGCTGTGCCATCCTGCTGCTGCAGCCCTGGGGAGGCAGTGGTTGGGCTCCGGGCATTGGTGCTGGCAGGACACAGCCATTTTATTTTGAAATAAAGATTGTATAGATTAAAATCCTTCCTATTTCTATTCCTTCCTTTTTCAGTCTAAAGGCAGCTGAAGAGATTTCTTCAGATCTAAATATAAGGATAGCAGTAATAAAATAATAAACCCCAGCTAGAAATGTACAGTACCTACAGCCAAGGGGTTCTTTTTGCAGATGCTCAGCTCAGCTTCAGTTCCTGTATGTATATAACAACCTGACCCTGAGTTTAGGCTGAGCGGGGATATTTGGCACCAGAATTAACCAGGTGAGAGTGCTGCTACGGATCTGCTCATCTCAGATTAGCACAAGGCTGGCACTAGAAATAAATTCTCCCTTTGTGTGAAAAGAAGTAAGCATGTTTAATATTGATTGTAATGCACATTGACGAATGAAAGAAGGTACAGGAAAAAAATCAGTTTGAAATGTAAAACTGAAGTACTTTGTCTGGAGAGCATCTGAAGTTTTGTTCTATACCTAGACCTTTCTTGTGCCTATTTTTCCCGAGATGAAACCTCAGTAAGTTTATCCCGAAAGGAGGAGCTGCCCTTGCAGAAGGAAGCTGGTTTTGCCGGAGCTCTCGTGCTGCTCTGTGCTCACAGCTGGCGGGCACTGTGCTCAGCTTCCTTTCCCTGGAAGGATCTGCTGTGTCCTGCCGCAGGATCGCTTCCTCCTCGTGTCTGTTCCAGCTGGTTATCTGCAACAATAGAGCCCTGCTCCTGCTCCGCCTGCTCCAGGCTGACACAGTTTAATGCAGCGGTGCCTGCAGGGGCTTGAAAAGAGCAGCCCCTATTTTTTTCTGTACGTTTTTTCCTTTTGGCCTAAGCTGGATTCCTTCACCCAGGCAGAAATGGGCTATGCTTACCAGCTTTTACTTTCTGAGAGCATTTTCCACCCAGCGGTTGCTTTCCTGCGGAGAGCGTCTCCCACTCCATTCAGAGAAGGGTGCATTTTGCGCATCTGCCTTTTGTTTTGCCCGAGCCTCTGGGACTCTTAGGAGGGGGAGGAATTGATAAAAGCAAAGCATTTTGCCATAAAAAGAAACTAAGAGGGCAATGGGAGGCCATTTGTGTAATTCCCCAGGCTGTGTCTCTTTGAAAGTGGAGGTCTGGTGGAGTCTACATAACCCGCTGACTTTGGCTCTTCCTTTATGTTGTGCCATGTGCAATACGTTCTTGTGTATGAATTAAACATTAAAGGCAACTTAACCTGTGTTTTTATTTTTTGCAACGTTCTTTGGTAGCGAAATGGTGAAGTGGCACTTCTGATCAAAACACTGTGTGTGCATGAACGCTTTAGGGAAAAAACGACAGTTTACATAGCTGTGAGATCACCACAGCTCTGCAGTGGGTGAGGACCTCGCAGGCCCTGGATAATGCTTGGCTTTGGGGTAGAGCTCTGCGCATGGGGATGATGCTGTGCTGGCACTGTGGGTCTTTGGTGTTCCATATGGTACTGCTGGGCCTGGTGGGGCCTGAGGCAGCCCGGAGGAGCTGAGGGCCTTGGGGGCTGCTAGCTGTGCTGCTCCACATGGGCTGGAGCTGAGCTCCTGGGGGGCTGCAGGGGGATGGGGGGGCACTGCAGCTCTGGGCCCTGCAGCCACACCTGGGGACAGAGCTTGGTCCTGGGCACCGCGGCACTGAGAGATATCAACAAAGCAGAGGGGATTAGGGAAGAGCAACAAAAAGGATTAAGGGGCTGAGGGGATTGATTTATGAGGAGAGATTAAAAGAGCTAAATATGTGTAGCTTGGCAAGGAGATGAGTACCAGAAGGCATGATAACAGCCTACAAATGTTTGAAGATGTAAACATAAAGGGGTTGATCCTGCAGACCTCACTTTTGTGACGTCCCTGTAAAACCAATAGGCATGGGGTGTGATATTTGCAGGACTGAACCCCAATGGCAAATGAAAATGAGTTACATTAATATATGTGCATATAATACTGTTTTACGTAGGTGTGTGTCTATATATGGAGAAGCAGATGAATAGCAGACGTAAATTGCTAACACTGCTGTGCAGAAATGTTACACTTCTCCTGGAATGGAAGGTACCAAATCACTCTGCCTGGAGGATGAGGAGTAGGGCTGTGCATCAGCAGAGGCATAGCATTGCCTTCCTCTGATGGGTTTTAGTTTTGTTAGCTGAAACTGTTCTGCAGATCAGAGTCAGGAATACTCGTGAGATGAGAGCAGCAATTTGCTGGCAGACATCTTCCTGTGTGCTTTATTTCCATTTTCTTGTTTAGCTTTGTATAAGTGACCATAGGTGACCATAATGCTGCCCATACGAGGCCGAGGTTTCTGTAGGGTTCCCTGGATGCGGCAGTAGCAGGCTCAGCTCCCCTTGCTGTGCTTCTGCACTTGGGCCTGGGTTCCAATCTCACATTCAGCCGATGAATGTGTGGCTGCGTCACCTTCAGATTGGGTGATGGAGTCACACATTTCTCTACCATAGCTTCCTGTTTGGAGATGCTTTATTTTTTAAGGTTAGATTTACTTGGTATTGTTCCCAACTGTCACCCTGAAATGAATATTCTGAAGTGGGGCAGTGTCTGAGCTCCTGCTCAGCCTTCTCTGAACCAGAAGAAGGAATTACGTTCCTGTCTGTGTGCTCAGCAAGTCCACTGCCCTTCTTTTCAAACAGACTCCAACTAAATGTAAATCTGTCTCCATCTGTGACAGCCCACAGTCATCTGTTTACCAAAATAAACTTTAAGCATATATTGAAAAATAATTCCTATTGAAATATGCATCCCTATGGCATTCAAGCTTGGTATTTAATGCCTTTTTTATGGTTAATAATGCATCAAAAGCATTTCTAGTCTTGAGCTGTCATTACATCACAGACATGATGTGCCGGATGCATTTAATTGACTAAAAAACTTTGAGTTAGTTTTTATTTTAAAAAATACTAATACGTGATTACCAAGTCCTACTTCTCATCTCCGTCTTGTGTAGCAAATGGTCTGCTGGTACAGAGCAGCACATTGAAAACGTGTACGGAGAGCTCAGCTTTCAGGAGAAGAGAGGTCATACAGGAACAATGAGAGCTGTTTGTTGGAAGAGTTTTCCCGAAGCAGAGTTTGCTTTTTTATTTCAATTTAACATAAAAGCGAGTTAATTCAGGAGACTGTTATTAGACCTGGCACGTGTGTACGTTAGGAAAGTGCTGGCCTGGGATGGAGGGGATGGCTCTGCCCCGTGGGAATTCCTCTCTCCCACAGACAGAACTGTGCTGAACAAGAGGGGAGGGGAGGGGTGCAAGGCAAAAACCAAGAAAGCATGTTTGGTGAACACTGCTGAAGTCAAAAGTTTCCTATGGGATAAATAACAGATAAATAACACAGTGGCATAGATGTCTCTAGCTGAGCTGCTCTCAGACAGCGTTGGGGCATGGGCAGCCCTGCCCAGTCCTGCACTGCTGTGTCCTGGGCAGGTGTGGTCACTGTGAGTGTGCTCTGAAGGGAATACTCAAGAACTCTGTGGGTAGGAGAGGCAGTGCCTTTGTCCCACGTTTGCAGGTTTTCAAGATGTTTGGATTGTGTGCTCGACCTGCCCGTGCATAGACCCCAGCAGTGTCCTATGAATAACCTACTGCCTCCCAACAAGAACTGCTGAAGGAGGATTGCTGTTCCCCTGGTGCAAGTTTAGTGCCTTATTTTGGCTCACGTTTCTGTGTTGTTGCCTTTGTTTTGCTGTTTAAAACATAGAAGTTACTGTTTCCCTTCCCTCTCACTTGTTTTGCTTCTTAGTTGCGCTGTTCTGCCTTTCCCTACTTGGCCTTTGTGTCAGTTGTTTGGTTTTATTGTTCTGTTGTTTGGCTTTTCTTTTTACTTCTGTCTTCTAAGCTTTTGCTAAGCCCTTAAAAACACTTCTGAATTAAATGACAGTGCTTAAAATTCTGTGATTCCATTCCAGTGGGAAGAGGATGGAGGGTGTGAAATGGCTCTGATGCCAGAAGTGAGATAGCCATAGCCATAGGGATGATGGGGACGCAGTTCTGGAGTGGTGACTCAGTCTTATCTGTAGGACTCATTCTGCTAATGTGCATTGAACAGAGCACTCTGGGCTGGCTCCTGTTCCCTCCTGGTGCACGGTGTGAGCCGTGGGTGAGGTGCTGTGTGTTCCCCCGTGGTGCCTCGTGCTGCTGGGCTCTGCCAGTGCTGTGCGTCGTAGGCTCCGATCACTGATGCAGCCTTGACTGTTATTTTCTTCTGGAGAAGTGTTGGTGTGGTGCCGTGGCTCCTTCTAGCTGTACTTCCAAAACTCCACATTTCAGGTGTGGCTGAAGATTGAAGCTCTGCTAGGCATTTTTGAAATATATATGAAATGACAAAAGCCGCGGACATCTCTCTGAGCTTCACATAACTCTGTTGCAATTATCCCTGCTGCACCGACCCACCTCGGTCCCTGTGTCAGTTTCCTGCAGCGCGTGTCTTGCTGGTGCCAGCGTCTTTGCTCATCAGAGTGCTTCGTTTTGGGCTCTGTTTAAGGAAGGCTGGATGTAGTACTTAGGGACGTGGTTTAGTGGGCAGTGTCAGTGGTAGGTGGATGGTGATCTTAGAGGTCTCCTCTGTCCCCTTTCCTTGTGAGCCGAGAACACCTCTGGCTCCGGCTGTGCGGTGCAGGAAGGATTTCCCCGCAGTAGCAGGGACATGTTTGCTGACAGATGTGTGCTGGAGGTTCCAGCCCAGGCAGAGTGGGGATTTCTTTGCATGCAGGACAGCCGTGTGCTGTGCACTGCAGGACTTCTGGCCGTGTGTGCACTCACGCGCTGCTCGCTGGCGCGTGCTCTTTTCTTCCTGCACACACTCATGCTTGGATGTTGTAAAACTGGCCGAGTGTTAATGTTTCCAGGTCAGATGTGGCAGGGTATTGTGAAGGGCCAGTCACTTAATGAATCCCTCTGGGACCTACCTCAGTTACTAACAATTTCTCTCCAACTCATCAGGCAGGGAATCACAGCCCTTGCTGTTTCACTCCATCACTTTCTTCCAGTGCCTTTTCTGCCTGAGCCGCCTGCTCACTCCATGTGAGCACACCAATTATCGATGAAGACACAAATTGGGTCCCCTTCCCTTGAAAGCTCTTTCAGCTACCCCGGAGTTTCCCAGGTGTGCACCAACCTGTGCTTCCTTCTGCCCCTCGCCTCCCTACGTGTGGTGAGCACATCTTCACATCACACAGGAACCCGCTTATCAACTTGCGTTTGCTGTTAAAATTGCATGTAGCAATTTTAACAGCAAACGCAAGTTGCTGTTAAGGAGAGTCAAGGTAATTCATTAACTTGATTATTTCTTTGTTTCACATGGAAATCGCCTCTCTTGAGTGTGTCTCAGACAAAAACACGCCCTGAAATAATCTGCCCATCTCCAGGTTACTCCAACCAGGCCATCATGTGTCACACGGGTTGTAAAACGAGGCAGATGTTATGAACACATCTGTTTTGTGTGTAACCCGGAGTATTTCGCACCGAGTGAGATGGTGGCTGTGATCAGCTGGTGCCTTTCTCTGGCTGATTCTGGAGCCATTCCCTAGTGTTTGGATCTGTGCTTTGTGTGTGGAAATCTGGCACTGTGTATACTTGATATAAGGAAGTGAAAAGCACATCTGCCCTCAGTGCATCTGTAGCCTTACTTCCCTTTCCATCCCTTGTTCTCTGAACATATTCACTGCTGATTGCAAATAATAGACCCTGAGTCGTGCCCTCCCATTAAGCCTTTTCCTCCTGGATGCGTGGAAGTGAGACGTGTGGCTCCTTGACCATGTGCTGAGACAGAACTACAGCTCGAGGAAACAGTAAGATTAATTAAGGCAAAAATGAAACTATCAGTGAGTACAGTTAATGGGAGTTCCTGTTGGTAGCGGTTCGTGGCAAATAGGAGTTCTGGAGCCATTGTGGAAGGACATGGCTGTGTGTGTGCACACTGTGGAGCAGAGTAGTGCAGAGATGGTCCTTGTGAGACACTAGAATGGCTTTTGTTTGGCATAATGTCTTGGAGAGAACTCAAAGTACGACAGACCATTGCTGATTTTTTTTTCTCGTGGTGCAGAGGACATAGTACGGGTGGTAGTAACATGCAGTGATCCTGTAACTAAAGAACCACCAAAACCGACTGTGGCAAAGTCCAGCTTTGAAAAGGCAACTACAGGAACACGAGAGTTCTTTATTTCTGTATTTCTTTAGAACAGAAAGCATCCAGGGGATTAAAATGCTTTGAGTGGAATGGTGGAAATTCAGATACCAACCATGTCAGAGGTTGGGGTGAAAGCCCCCATTGGAAAAAAAACTGATTCTTTGGACAGCTGAGTAAAGGCAAGGGTTTAAATAAAAGAAGAAACCAAACGTGACGTTCTGAGCACCGGATTTAAAGAAGAGGAGAAGACATAAGCTTTGACAATTAAACATAAATTCGTAACAACAGGAGCCAAAAGCAAAAGCAGAAACAGATTGCAGAAAACACAGAAGGTAATGTACACACTTGCTGAAACGCATTGGCGCTACGAAGGGCTGTGGGTGCCCGCAGAGGAGGGAGCAGCTCTGAGAGCTTCCCACGTCAGAGGGTTTTATTTTTAGTGGGAATAGGTATGGAAAAACTGTCTCAAATTAAAATGTCAGGAGAAGGTTTTAAAACAAATCAATAAAAACAACTCTAACAAATTGTCGGGACAAGATGCCAAGAGTTAATGAACTCAAATTCAAAATAGCCAAATTACTGTATTGTGTAACCCGTAGCTTAAATTGGCCCAGCACTGAAGGAATTGATTGTGATTACAGTTCTTTAAAAAGCCTCTAGGGTGATGTAAAGTATTTTAGACTAGTAAACCTTATTTCTGTTGTGGAGAAATAGGGATATGTGAGATGGAACGTGCAGACACACAGATACACTCGTTGTGATGGAGAGACTCAGCCCGGCTCTGTTGGTGGAAGTGAATCATCACAAATCTCTTGGGTCACTGTAATGCCATTCTGGAGCTCTGTAATGTGTTGGGTGCCCCCAGAAAGCAGAGAGCAGCGGCAGCACGGGGCTGTGGAGCAGGGGCTGCGTGGCACCGTGCGTGGGATGAGCGCTGCACATGGCAGGAGGTCGGCGTGGGGAGAGCAGGAGGGGCTGCGGCACTGGTGTGTGTGAGGGGAAAACGGAAGCTGTGTGTTTCGTGTGTTTTCAGTACTGGGTTTTTTGGTTTTTTTTTTTTAATAGATGAATGCTTACCAAGAAAGAGTTTTGAAAAAGATAGCTAGCCTTGTGAAACGTACCTGATGTTGATTGGAAAAGCAAACAGAGTATTGGGAACTGTCATGGAAGGGGAGGAAGATGGATGCAGAAAACACTCCCACAGCAGCCTCTGTATCTTAGCGTGGCTCCGCGGCCGCCTTCTGACCTCCTTCAGCAGTGTTGTGGTAGAAATTAATCACGCAAACAGTGGCGGACAACAGGCTGAGGCATTTGGAGGATATTGCAGTCCTTTGGATTTGCATTTCCTTTTATCCCAGTAGATTCACAGTTTGATGAGGCATTCATCACATCTCAGGGTGCTGCAGCCTTCACGTTGCTGGGAACTGGGGGAACTGGTGCGTGCTGCCAGCAGGAGGGATTTCCCTGTGCTTCTTTTGTTCCTGCAATTGTTTCCCTCAGCACCCACGGGTAGGCTCTGAGCTGCAGCCCCTGCTCAGACCCAGTGCTGCTCTGCTGTGCTTTCCCTGGGACAGGAGAAGGCTCTGTGCTGAGGCAGGAGGTCATTGGCGTTCTGTCTCCCTTTTGCAGAAGCAGTCTGTTGCTGTGTGAGGCATGGCAGGTACCAGCCCAACATCCAATAACCACATGCTTCAGAAACCTCCTTCAGAAAGGGCTGGGTAGATAAGAGTCATTCTATCAGTAGTGAAATTCCTATTTTAATGTAATTTTACAGACCCTGATTCACTGTCCCTTAACTGCAGCTTGTTATTTCTGGCATTAGAGGGTAAAAAAAAAATAGCTTCTGGGCATGTGACACTATTCACAGGCCTTTAATGTCAGAAATAATGATCATGTTAAATTGGAGCTCATTACAACGAAATGAGACCTCATTGAGCCCTCTTTTTGGGGGGTTGTTTAATGATTTTCCTTTTTCTCTTCTTTTTTTTTTTTCCTCCTAAGTAGCTCTGAATTGGTACACTGGGGGAGAAGCTGGGAGGTTTGGTGGTAAATTTAAATTGCAAGAAATGTATACCTTTAAAATACATTTTTAAAAAAAGGGCTTGATTTTTCTACTGTTCTCCCCAAGTACTCTGTTCCTTTGTTACGTTCTGGTTATAGAAATTTCTTGCACCTCTTAAGGCCGCTAATAATGATTATATCTAAGGCAGCTACAAAACATATTTGGGACTTTATTTCAAGCACTACTTTCCTCATAATGAACACGAGGATCCCATTTGCCAGGCTCTTTTCTAATCACACTCAGAAGTACAGAGGCTGCCTCCTGCGGCACAGCGGTGGTGAGGAGCTGTCGGTGCGGGTGGAGCTGCAGTGCCAGGCCGGCCCCACTGCCCGGGGCAGAGCTGTGCCACCATCAGTCCAGCTGCAGCAGCTGTCGGGATACATATCTGCAGGAAAGGAGATATTTTCTGGTCCTTCTCCATCCTTCTCCTGGGAGCACTGCACAGCTCTCCCTCCCCAGAGCCATGGCAGTGGCAGTTTGTTCCTCCTGGACGTGCTCCTTGGACCCATGTGCTCCATGAGCCGCTCCGTGTGGCTCTGCCTCTCCCCACACTTCATTCCCTCCTTGCTGGCACTGAGATTGATTTATCACTCTTCGAGCTCTCACTGCTCCGCATGCTGTTTTTCTTGTCTTAGGACTGCAGATCCTCACTGAGCTCTGCTGTGCTCAGTGTGCTGCCCTGGTTACCTCCAAGCCTGCTGCTTTGGGCCATTTCCATACCCTGAGTTTGATTTCATGTAAGATATATGCTGCTTCTTTATAAACTGTAAGTGGAAAGATGAATTAGGAGTAAATTTCATTTTTCAGACTTGTTTTCCTTCTGCCCTCTTGGTTTTGTAGGCCTGCTCCCATTCTGCATGTCATGCAGGGCATAGGACTGCCGTGGAAGTGGTTTCTGATACATAAATTAATGTTTTTGTTGCATTCTTAAAACACGAAGTACTTTATTGGCAGTCTCACAGAGTGTATGCAGATCAGTGCACGTCATGAATGTATCTGTAGGTAAATGTTTAAGTGCAAACACTGATTTATAAGAATGTAAAGATGATGGTGTGCCTTTTAGTTAGAAGTTTTACACGTCACTGTTTGTTCTCTGCCCAAATATTAAGGAGTAACGTAACCTTTTTAGGTATTTCTTTCTGCTCCTTTTGATAGCTGAGAACTTGAAGACTCATTTAAAAAGCTGAAATAGATAATAGTAAGAAGACTACAGAGGCAGAATTAGCCTCTACATAGTGAAAAAGGAGAGAACAGATCATAGGGAGCTCTAAAGAAAGGAGATAAGTGCATTATGTATGCACTAAAAACAGAAGCACCTGTGGATGGTTGTGGTGTCAAAGTGACAAACTCGGAATGTTATCTTTGTCCCAGCACTCAGAGGTATCTGGGGATGTGAAGAAGGGGAAGGGGTGTTTCCATGCTGAGTGTGGGAAACGATGGGTGTCTAGACAAGAATTTCAGCACCGAGAGTATTTAGTGAAAGTGTTTAGAGTTCTTGTGGAAAAGGAAAGCAGAATGTGGAAAAAAATGGAATATGGTGACTTAGAGAAGGGCTGGAGGAAAACATGGGGTCTGAGATGGGTGCTTTGGTAAAACATCTGAGAAAGCTGATGTCAGGCAAAGGAGGCTTTGCAGGGGAGGTTGGGAGCTCAGCAGGAGCCTGATGCAGCTCTGTGATAGCCACAGTGGTGAGGTTTGGTACTGGTTTGGATTACACCTTTGGACAATGCACAAACTCCATCACCTCTGTGTTGAGTTTGTGGTTGAGAGTGCACAGAGGTACCATGGAAAGTGAAGGGCCAGGAGCAGAGCCCTGACAGAGCTCCCCAGAGGCAGAAGAGAAGAGAGAGTTCTCTGGAAGACAAAGAAGGGTGGGAGGAAAGGGAAGCATGGCTACAGAATGCCAAAGAGCAGTGTCCTGGAGAGAGGAGCGGTCACCGCGTTGGAAACGGCTGTGGAAGGGATGGATGCGCGTGGAAGGCGGCTCCTGCTGTGTGCCCAGGAAATGGCTGGAGGACATGTAACCTGCAGAGCTAGCTTGGACTTGGAGAGGACCTCCAGATTGGTTCCTCATGTTCAGGGACTTGCATATTACATGTGGTATGTTGTCTTGCAATAAATTTTGGGTTACGCAGAACAGAAAAATGGACTGAGTGCTGGGAATTGGGGGGATCTGGCAGAGGAAAATAGCCAAGTTTTCTCTGAAGGGCTGTGCTGCACATGCAGCTGCATTGTCTGCCTCAGAAGGTGGAACTCTGCAGTGCAGAGCATGATTGAGCAGTGCAGACTTCAGGGCCAGGCTGAGGGGCTCAGGGCAGCCTGACCAGGGGAGGTATTTCCTACCATGGCAGCACTCGGAACCGGGTGTATTTTAGGGTCTCTGCCATTCTGTGGCTCACATTTTCACTGAATATTTTGAGGAAATAGTTGGGCTTCAGACTCCGGCACAGTTGATCTCGCACAGCAGTAAATGTAAGCACTGTGTTCAGTGCAGTCAGCCCTTCCCTGCAGCATTCGGTTAAAATCTTGCCAGCTCCTCTTGTAAGAGCAGTGCTCCTTGGAGCTCAGTGCTGGGGGCTGGAGGCTGCAGGAGCTCTCAGCACTGCACAGCACGCGGCCTTGAGGCAGTAGGACGGGCAGTAGGAGCTTCAGATGGAGAAGCCCTTATGCTGAGGCTGGTTGTGCAGGCCACAGGTTAAAGCTGCGGGCCCACGTCTGTGTGTCTCTTCCTGTCCGTGCTGCAGCAGCTCAGACACAGCAGTGGTGGGGAGCAGGACTGCGTGGCACTGCTCTGCTCCGTGCGCTTCCACCGCGGCAGCGGCTGTTATTGAGCTCTGGGAGAGCGTTTGAATTGAATTAAGCATATTGTGGTGTAAAGAAAATAGTGAAGATAATTATTTGTAAATTATTTCCCATTCTTTAACAGATGTTTTCAGACTTCAAATATGTTGTTTTCTGCAAGTGCTGCATAATAAATTAATTGTTTAATTAGTAATAGAAGTGTCACTCCTGGGAGCAAATCCCTTGCTTTGAACAAGTAAACCAGACACCCCTTTCATGTTTAATGTGTTGGTGTTAAGACTTTTAGCTCTTTTTAAATACAGGTGCTTTCACAGATCAGATAATACCTTAAACTATTGTCAGTGTTTCTGTGAGATCTCACAACACAGAATCGAGCAAACTGCAGACATTTGCAGACTTTAATCAGCAATAAAAGCAGGAAGAAATTAGAATTTACTTCCCATCAGTAGATCTCCTGCGCACGTTCCATCTTTTCTAAGTATTAAAGTGATCCTCATTACCATGCATGTGAAAATCTTGCAGCTCTGAGAGTCTTTGAAACATAATCTAGCACAGAAACACACGTTCAGGTTGCAGAAAGGAGTCAGGGCACAGCCATGAGTGGGACCCCGTCCTCCCCCGGCACCATCAGTGGTGTCAGCCAGAGCTGCAGGCAGCACGGGGATGGGTGCTGCCCACAGGGAGCTGGGACAGGTGCTGCGGGACGGCTGCTGCCCCGGGGAGGTGCTACTCTCATACAGCATTGCTCTTGTTTTGTTCTGGTGCCTTGGCTTTGGTTTGCAGACTGATGGTGCCACTCGGAAGGTCCCTGATCCCAGAGCCTGCCAGTGCTGCTGTAATCAAGCAATGAGTAATAGCAGTTGGATGGGATCATGGTGTTGTCAGAACAAAAAGCTGTTCGATCTGGCTTTGAGCTTTATTGTTTTATGAACAAGGTTTTCATTTAAAAATATTTACATGTTCAAATATTTAGTTATTTAACTCTTTAAGTCCTCGACATACATCGCTAGTGATTTTCATGGATTGGTTTGGGCAGTGCGGGCGCTATGGAAGGTTCGTGCTTTGCTTCTGCCTTACCAGTGGCAGCTGCTGGTGAGTGCCTGCCCAGCACGGGGCCATGGGAACGGATGCGTGGTGTGCAGCCCCACGTGGCAGCTCGCAGGGCTGGGTGCTGTGGTGCTGCTGGGCGCTGGGCACCCACAGGTGAGAGCAGCTCTTTGTTGCTCCCTCCCAACCCACCCGGCCCTCTCCCCTCGGCTTTTGTTATCCCTCCAAATTGTTTGTGGGAAGGATGGACGTATGCAAAGCGCTTCCGCTGAGCGCGGGCCGGAACAGCTGTCAGCGATGTGATCCCACTTAGTTGGTCTTCAGAAAATGCGTGCGGCATTTTTAAGAGTGTGGATAAAGGGTAAAGGCAAACTGCGCCCATTTAGCAGGAGGCAGCGTGTGACAGCTGACAAAGTGACAGTGGGCCCCGAACAGCCCATGTCACTCTTCAGCGGGAGGCCCTGAAATGCCCATTTTAATTTAAATGTTATTTTCAAATAAAATTGCCACTTTGGGATAATTGCTTCTTACTGTGTAACTTGGAGAACACCGCGCCGAGCAAAGTGGGTGCAGCTTTCTGTATTGTTGTTCTTATTTGTTATTGTGCAGCACCATATGTGTCTGCAGCCCCGTGCGATAGGTGGTCCCGGCAGTGTGCTGCGCAAATCAGACCTTTGTTCCGGAGCCGTTGTTTTAAGAAACAAAACAGCCCCCCACCTCCACGCTAGGTGAGGGCCTGGAGCCGGGGGGGTGTCAGGAACACGCGCTGGTGGGGGGTTCTGTTTGCAGGGTTTTCTGTAACCACACGTACCGCGATGGGTACAGTGTAAACAAACGTTTCCTTTGTGCGGTGCCGTAGCGGTTTTTCATGGCGCAGCTCCGCCGCCCGCACGCTTCCCTTCTTCCCAACCTCCCCAGCTCCTGGTGCAGCAGGGAGCAAAAGCACGAGGCCGTGCTCTGGTGGTTCTGCAGACACAGCCTGAACGATCTCCCTGTGTTGATTAAACCCTTCCCTCCGGACGCAGTGCCGTGCTCGGGGTGCTGAGGTTTGGAGGTCCCTGTGCAGAGCTCGGTGTCCGGGGCAGCTCCTGGCGGGTATCGGTGCGGCTGTGGGATCAGAGCAATGGGATGATGGAACATTTTGCAAATGAGACACCCGTGGAAAGGAAAACACATAGTGTGTGCACACACAACAGTTCCATAGCAATCCCAGGCTAATTAACGGCTGCTGTTGCCTGGTGTGTGGCTTGGCCCTCCAGGACTCTGCCATTCGGGAGCTGGAAACCTGTCAGGAGGTGCCTCTTTTCCCCCACATGAAAGCTGTGGTGACATTTTGATGCTAAAAAAGTTACAAGAACTTCCTTACTTTCTTACGTCCTGAGCCCTGACTTCACCTGCTCCATCCCCTCTGTCTCAGTCCTGTCCCTGCTCAGGCCACCTCCCACCGCCCGTGGCCATGCTCCGCACCCACTGCTGCACGCACCCACTGAGCTTTGCATCAGTGATGCACGGGGGAGATCTGCAGCCCATCCACTGGCCCAGGAGGTGAGCAGCACTGCCAGCCCTGACCCCGCTGAGCAATGCTGCCCTCAGGGCTGTGTTTGGGAGCAGGCGAGCAGCGAAAACGAAACCTGTCTGAGTGGGAAAATCTCATCACCGGGGGAAACAGCTCTGCACGTTGCTGCAGAGCGATGGGACCCGGCCTCATCTCACTGGGAAAGGCAGCAGAGCCCAAACTGAATTTAAAGAAAGCTTTCATTATTGTTATTATTCATGTCAGGGCTCCGCTGGGAAAATCTTTATCTGCATTAAAACATACGTTAAGAAGAGGAAAGAAGAAAAGGCCAAGAGAGGAGTGCGTGCTGCAAAGCATCCCTCTGAGCTCGGTCCCATCCTGCAAAGTTTGCTGCCAGGCTCAGTGCGGTGGGAGCGCGGGGCCTGGGGCTGCCCAGAGCGCAGCGTCCCTCCCCCGGCCGCACCTTCAGGAGATTATCCCGTCATTAAATATTTGTAGGGTAGCAGGAGAAGCCTAATTTAGTTTTTGTTTCTTTTTCTCTGTGGTTTAATCACAGATGAAAAAGACTAATAGCACTACAGAGCTTTCTGGTGATCAAAGGCCAATCAATCCTCTTTGTGGAGTAATTAACTATTTGCTAAACTTGCAGAATTGATTTCCATTTAGGGCTAAGAGAGAGGGTTTTAAATGAAGACCGATTTACCAGGCGTGAGGAGGGAATCTCGGCACTGATGCCAGGAGATACTCAGGGTGATGAATTGGAGCCCGCTAATTGGAGGATGAAAAATACATCTGGAATCTGGCCCCGCTTGCTCCTACTTTGGGGAAAGACAGGAAAAGGGAAATGAGACCGCGGCTCTGACAGATGGCCGCCCACAGCTGCAGAGGGAGCAGCATGCAGCGGCACAGTGCTGTGCTGCGCCGTGCTCAGTGCTGTGCTGCTCCGTGCTCAGTGCTGTGCTGCTCCGTGCTCAGTGCTGTGCTGCTCAGTGCTGTGCTGCTCCGTGCTGCCCGGTGCTGTGCCCGGTGCTCTGTTGCTCTGTGCTTGGCTGCAGCTCTGCCTGCCCTGCGGTGCTGCCGCTCAGAGCTGGGCTGCACAGCCCACAGCAGCTCCCACATACGCTGGTTCTGCAATCCAAAACCCATCTGGAGGCTTTGTCTGTGTGGAGCTTTTGTTTACAAAGATGTTTTTAGCACCATAGGTGGATTAGGGACTTTGTGAAAAGTTGAGGGTGCATTTATGTTTCTTTGGTTCTCCTTAGTGGAGGTGGGAGGGAGGGGAGGGATGTTGGGTGGCAGCCGTGGGTGCTGCAGCACTGGCAGGACGTGGGGCATGGGCCTTTCCTGGCACCCAGCAGACCATCTCATGGGCTCGTTCAGCTCTGCCCCACGTTAGTGCCATCTCCAAGAACCCAATGCTAAGCATGCACTGGTTTTGTATGTGCCTCAGAATTACACACCTTGGGAGGTTCCCTCCCAGCATTCAGAGCTCATCCAAATCCTCGCCGAGAAGGAAGAAAGTGTGAATTGCAGCAAGCGAGATGAAGTCCGTGCTGCTGTCTTCTGTTGGTACTCAAGTCTGGGATTACGATGTCCTTGAGAAATTCAGGGCTGGCTCTGTGTGCTGAGAGATTCCCAGATGCCATGTGGCTCGTGTCAGTGGCTGCAAGGGAAGAGCTGTGTGCAAGGATGGAGCATCACAAAGGAGCACGGCTGTGTGCTGGAGTGCACCGACATGAGTTCTCAGTCCCAGTGGAGCACAGGTGGTGTGGGCTGCAGTGCAGAGTGGGGTGCAGGCTGCAGAGGGCAGAGAGCACTGCGTGGCCTTACGGGACAGCTCTGGGGGTTGTGTTCCAGGAGCTTTGTGCTGTGCTGCGGCACGGTGGCAAGGTGATCGTGTTTGCTTGTTATAAATTGAATTGGCCTATTAGAGAGCTGTGACTTGATTTTTTTCATTAGCACACAAAGCTTGAAGGGAAAGTTTCTTCTGCGGTCCCTCTAGACCTCTTTAAACAGGGATATAATGATTCTCTGTTGAGAAAGAGCAAAAAAAAAAATAATAATGCCGGCAGTGTTTAAACAATTAGCAGCGAGGTTGGGGGAGCTGCAGCACCGCCCCCGGCTGCGCAGCTCTGAGCGTGGGGGCTGCAGTGCCCCGCCTTGTGGACGGGTAATTGCGTTAGGGACAGCATGGCCAGTTGGAAATCAATTCTCCGGGCTGGGTTTGTTGGGAAATGCACTCAGGCAATTCAGCAGCATCAGCTGCGGCCGCCGTGCTGCCCTGCTGGGTGGGGCTGTGCTGGAGTGCCGGAGGTTGTCCAGCTAGGGACGGTGCTACCGGCAGGCTCTTATCTCCCCTGAATTGGATTACTCAGATCTGCTTGTTCTCTTTAAAGATAGGGCGTACAGGTTCTCTTCCCATTGTTTTCTGCCTGTTTGAGACAGTTACTCAGAGATTGCTGCTCCCTGGCAGGAGGTTGTGGTGAGGTGGGGGTCGACCTCTGCTCCCAGGTAACAGCAATAGGATGAGAGGGGATGGCTTTACAGTGCACCAGGGTGGGGTCAGGTTGGGTGTTAAGGACAATTTCTTCTCCCAGGAGCAGCAGTACACTGGCATGGGCTGCCCAGGGGTGGTGGGGTCACCATCGCTGGAGGTGTCCCAGAACCGTGGGGATGTGGCAGCACAATCAGTGGGAACAGTGGGATGGTGGGGTGGGCTTGGGCTGAGGATTTCAAGAGGTCTTTTCCAACCTGAGTGATGCTGTGGTTCTGTAACACGTCCAACCAGTAATGCATGAAGAAAATCACGCGCTTCTTGAACAGCTTTACATGCGACACTTTTGTTTTGCATCTTTAAATCCAGAACAGCTGTCAGTGGGCTGCAGAGCATCTGACCCCTGTGGTCCCTGGATCAGGTGAGCAGCTGTGTCTGCCCTGCTGTGGGAACTGGCTGCGTGCACAGTGCACCAGCACGCCATGGGGCTGTCCTGAGCATGTGAGGGAACATGGGAAATAAGGCTGAGTAAGGACTAACTTGGCTGCATCCTTGGAGGGCTGCTTCCATCTGAGCTGAAATTACACACGCACACACACGTGCACACACATGCAGTCTTTTCTGCTTTGCAGTTGATCCACATGTAGATTTCTAGCTGTGGTTTTGTGAAGAGCCAGAGCTTCTTTAACTTTCTGCATCTCCAAACATTTGCTGCTTGTCCCAGATTCAAGCAGAGTGCTATCAAAGGATCAAGAAAAGGTTCAAGGAAAAAGTTCTTTCAAAAGAAGTGATTGCATGAGTGTTGTAAATTGCATATGGGATGACAGGGAGGGAGGAGAGAAACAGGGAATGGGGTGTGTGTGTGTGCACCCACTTTGCAGCCCAGAGGGCACCTCTGGCTGTGGGGCAGTGGATGTGCTGCCAGCTCAGCTGGGGCAGCAGTGAGGCTGCTCACATGGCTGGTGAGGGAGCCAGGATGAAATGCAGTGGACGTCACGATTCACTTTAACTTTTTTGTACTGATAAAAGTTTTCAAAACAGCTTGATCATATCTCAGTTGGTGAAGGATACACTGAAATATCAAAAACCTCAAGTATTCTGTGTGTATGCAGAATCTCTGCAGCAAGCTCCTATGGGAGTCAAAGTTCTTGCTTAGCATACAAAGGCTTATGAGTTTTATAGTGTTCAGACTCTTAATCTACAGAGCGTAATTTAATCCTCTCTTAGCTGGCTGCACCGCAGAGCCCCAGCTGTAAACAGAGCGCTGGTGGCTGTGGATGCAGCCACCCTCGGTAAACATTTCTGCACAACAGATGAAATTAGCTGGTGTAACAGATAAACAAAGAGCAAGGTTTGCAGAACGAGACGTGGTAGTGCAGCACAGACCTTAAACACAGCGACAGCTCCGATGCTCCGCGCGGCCGCTGCTCAGAGCGCTGCTTCTCGCTGTCTGCACAGCACAGTGCTCTGCCCTCTGTTAGGGATGAGGTCTGGGACAGCCCCGTGCTTTGCCATACCATAGCTGTGCACGGAGCTCTCCGTGGTTGTGGAATGACAGTGGGGAGCGGGAGCTGGTGCAGCCTGTCCCTGTTTGGGGGCACCCCCAGAGCCTCTCATCTCCTCCAAGGCACAGAGCTCGCGGAGGGATGCTCACTGCCAGCAGCACGCAGTGCTGGGATGGGGCATGGAGCACCCAGCTGAGCATCGGAGTAGGGTCTGTGCTTGTGGCACTGCTTCTGCATCGTGCAGGGGTCAGAGCTGACCTCTGCAGGAACGGTTTGCTGTCGGCTGTATTAAAATCAACAGCGTGCTTCACTGAGGAATAGTGAGTTTTCCATTTCTTACGATATTGCCATGGCAATAGCAGTTTTTCATAGCACTAAGAGAGATGCAATTAGGATAAATCAATAGTTCCTAAAATATCTCTTCCCTTCTCCAGAGCAGAAGCTTCCATTCAACAGGTACTGAGCTGCTGCTCTGGGGTGAGTGCGGTGGCAGAAGGGGACCAGAATGGGGATCCCACTAAAGCGTTTTCCTGTACGAACACAGTGGGCAGTGTCAGTGTCTGAGCTGGGGAATGTCGGGTGGGCATGTCATGGCCAGCTGTGCCAGGGGTGGGCATGTCATGGCCAGCTGTGCCAGGAGGAGCCGTGCCAGCAGCACTCAGCACCTGAGCACGCTGCTGCTGGACTGTGCTGTGTGTGGGGCCGGAGCCAGGCAGCTCCTGGGGCTGCCCCTGCTCACACCGCCGTTCTGTGCCCACTTTTGTCACCTCGAGTATAAGGGCGGCTCAGGTGACATCAGCTGCATTGTTCTCCATGACTGACGCATTTTGCTGGGGCTTCATACAGCAAAAGAGAAAGCAATGGTTAAGGAAAAATGGAGATAGAGGAGTTGCATGTTTCTTCAGAATTGTTTTAGGGAGGACGTGCTCCCGTTGTTGGAGGGAATGGGGATTTATGGCAGGAAGGGAGAGATTCAAATGACAATGTTGATGAGTGAATATTTTGAAGAGAACTTGATCTACAGGAGCTGCTGTCACGGGCGCATAACGTAATGTCTTTGTCTGCTGTCCTTGATTTACCTCCCTCTTCTCTCTTGATTTTACAGCCGTGCCCCTCCGTGACCCCGGCTCTGCTTGCTGTGGTCTCATGAAAAATAGGCTGCTCCTCCCAGGGTGGTTACAGCCCTCTCTTGCAGCGTGCCATGCAGCAAGGGCTCCGTGCAGCTCTTCTAATGACATCCTTAATACCAGCAGAAGATGAATAATAAACTGGCTGCCATTGGTCCCAGAAGGGCCTTCCGAGGAGGTTTGTTTCGGAATAATGAGTATGGAAATTCTGCATCCATAATGAACTGCAAGCAGTCTTCCAACTCACTCGTGCCGAAAATTCACACTCGCCTTTTCTATAACTTGTCACTTTTCTTTTATTATTATTGTTCAGTATGTAAACAAGGCCGAGAAACTCTTTGTTCCTTTGTGCCTACTTACATTTGTCCATTAATCCCGGTCTCCCCTCCCCCCGCCCCATGAACGCAGGATTACACAAAGCAAAAGTCATTAATTTTTATCTCTGACTATCTGTAGGCTTCTTAATGTGGCCTGGCTTGCTTATGCACCACCAATTACATGTCATAAGTGCTTGTAGATGCTGAAGCAGTATCGCGGGCTGATGAATCACTGCCTCCTCTGATTAGTATGCATGGGGCCGTGCTCTTCTTTGAGCAGCTGGCATGCCAATGAGGATCTGGCTCTGCTGGTCAAGGCATCTGGACATGAATTCAATATGGATTGCTTTAATTAAATGGCTAAGCACACAAGGAGCTAAGAAACAACTCCATCATTGAGTGAAACTTGAAAATAAAGTCGACATGAGAGTGTAGGTGGAAGGAATTGTTTAAACACCTGTTGTGTCACTGGTGAACCTTCGGGCTCCTTTTCCATTAGTGAACTTCTTACAGTGGCTGAAATTCCTTCGGTGAGATGCCATTATAAAGTGAGAGTTACCATTAAAAGTTTGGGAATCAGATCAGACTTGGAAAGTTTGTGGATTATCTGAATTGGAAAAACACTACTTGTGTATTTCCTACAGTTCTGTATCGGTTTGCAGAATGGAAACACAGAGCCTGCTCTGTACTTTTGGATTTCCCTGGTCAGATACAGCCATGGCTCTGTTGTCACCCAGCTACACTGGGCACACATCACTGTTGTGCCACCGTGGCTGTGCTGTGCTCAGGGTACTGCCCGGGGCCTGGCTGTGCCCACACAGCAGTGGGGAGTGGAGCTCTGAAAGGAGCAGTATGGGGTGTGCAGGGCAGAGGGAGACAGCAGGAGAGATCAGAGCCATTGCTCGTGGATGCCTTCTGGTTGGGAAGTGAGAGCTTTAGTCCAGGCCGAGCTCTGGGATTCCGTGTGCTTAATGACTTCGTGCACTTTGTATTTATTTTGGTCCTCAGGAGGAAATAAGCGTGCAGCTGGCAGGATAGCTTGACAGGTTTTGGAACGTTTCTCTTCCTTTCTTCCACGTGCAGTGTGCCATCCGTAGGAGGCAATGATTGCTCCACGTTTCGGGGGGCAGGATGAAGCTGCTGTTTCATCAGCAGTAAGGGTGAAAGTGACCAACCCTACTATGTTACCTCGTGGGGAGCAGCACAGCCATGCTGGAATTGAGGACGTGGGGCTGCCTGGCTGTCACTGCACTTGTGGGTCTGGAGGGGACAGAAGGCGCTGCAGCAGGGGAAGGCCATGGGCTGGGGCTGCAGTGGGGCCAAGCAGCAGTGAGGGTCCTCGTGCAGGTGGGCTGCCCTCCTCCTGCTGGTGTCCTCCAGCTGCCACTGCTTTGAGTCACTGTGTTATCTAAATATGGTTTTAAGCTAAACTTCTGTGTTACAGCTGATGAGTGGGAAAGACACCAGTACTGAGAACAGCCAGCAAAGTTAGAGTAGAATCAGTGTTAAAGACATTTCTTCTCAAATGTTATATTTTATAGTTCTCATGGCAGTTGTGTCATGTTGTGCTCTGTGAGGCAGAGCCCCTCCCGTCCTCGCTGTGCTCCATCCCAGCGTGGGGCACTGGCACTGCTCCCCAGCACTCCGAGCTCTCAGCAGACGGTGTTTGACTCTGTGGGAAGAACTGCAGAAAGCACAGCCGTGTTCCTGCAGTGATGTTTTTGCAGTCGTGGGTATTCATTCTGACTCAATAGATGCTGCCCAGTTTACCACTTGCTACTGGTTTGGCATTTTAATGGAAGTGGCAGATTACAGGACTGCATGTTTCTGCTGTGGTGGTGATTTCTTTGGTTTCTTTTCCACGCAGTTAGCAGTGCTGTGGGATCCCAGATGGTTCCCCCATGCTCACCCACGTGTGTTTTTGGCAGCACTCTGTGGAGGTCACTTCTCCCAGTGCCCTGTGCAATGTGTTCCTGCAGGAGCGGAGCACCCTGTGTCTCAGGAAGGCAGCTCTGTGCTGCAGCCAATGCTGTGTGCTGTCCCCGACCCGCAGCTCTGCTCAGCCCCGCTGCCCTGCCTGGCTCCTGCGGCTGAGGAGCCGCGCTCACCGCCAGTGCTGGACCGAAGGGATGTTGCCATGTGAACAAGTCATCACGTCTCCATGGCAACCAGCCGGATTGCAGCACCGCTCTGAGGAGTGGACTTTTTTTCCCTTTTTTCCAGGCAGTGCTTTTCCTTTTGTTAAATTTGCTGAAGGGCTCACAATGGGAGGATTCCGGCCTCCTCATCGAGCAGCTCTGCGTGCTGACCTGTGCGCTGCGGTGCGAGGCTGGGCAGTGTGTGCTGAGTCAGGGCCGGGGCACCTGGTGGGACCTCCGTGCATCCCCGGTGCTCCACCGCACGTGGGGCAACCGCAGCCGTGGCCTCTGAGATGTGGAGGTGTCACTGGGTCACAGTTAGGCTTCTGGAGCGGTTTGGATTGATTTTTTCCTCATCCTTCATCCCATGTAATGTGGGCAGTTTCCAGCACCATGCAGCAGGAGCACAGGAGGAGTGTGGAATAATTCAGGTGCTTCGACATCGGGTGGGGAGGGCCCCGCGAGCAGCAGCACGAGGGGACGGCAGCACCAGGTGCAGTGGAACATAATGTACATGAATGGCAGTGTTAGGCTGAGCTGTGGAACTCCGTTTTAGTCATTTAATTCCAGTGAGGTGGCTCTTTTTCCCTGGAACTGTGTGATGAGTTGTAGGATAGGATGGCAGAGCTCCTCCAGCACCACTGCACGGGCACATCTGTACCTGAGCTATGCATGCACACACTCATGTGCAGCACGAGGGGCTCTGCATGGGGCGGTGCTTCAGGAACAGCACGAGGGGCTGTGCTTGGTGTGGCTGTGTGTCTTGGTTTGCCTCCAGCCCCGTGCTGGGGGCAGTCACCCTCTGTGGGCTGCGGGGATCACCTCTGCATTGTACATAAAATCACAGCAAACAAGCCTCCGGTAGCACAGGACACTTCATAATTGATTTATGCGAGGACTCTGAAAGTTCTATTACCTTTTGTTTAGCTCAGGGGGCCTGACTCTGTGCAATCCATTGCTGAAACTAATTACAAGATATAATTAAACTGTGACACGAAGATATTATACCGTTAGTTTACTAATGACACCGCGAAGCTGTACCACCAGCACAGGACAGTGATTATGCTTCATTCATTATTTATCCGTTTGCTAAATGAGACGCTGACATTTTCAAAAATTACTTTGAGGTTTCTTAATTGTCGGCATCAGGATGGCCAAGAAGGAGCTCCTTCCTCTTAGTTACTTATCCAAACCTCAGATGTATGATTAGCAGAAAATAAATAATTATGGGAGCACGGCGCCCGGCTCGCTGCCTGTGGTCCCCTGGGGAGGGGTCATGGCGTGGCAGCAGGGCTGGGGGGGCTGGGGGCTTTGTGTCCCATGCAGCCTTTGTGCAGTGCCCTGGGAGCTCTGTGCAGGAGTGCTGCTGAGTTAGGTGCCTCTGTGCCCGTGGGGGAGGCTGTCTTCCAGAATCGTGGCCAGGTTTTGGCCCTGGCACCTGCTTTTGGGGTAAGTGCTTCAGGCTCTTCGTTTTGAACATGGAACTCAGGTCAGGAAACTGTTTGGTTTGGTGCCCTTCTGATTTTAGTCAAAGCCAGAGGTTTCTGCATATGCTGCGACCTGGAGCCCTTTGATCCAGGCTGCCGAAGCAGATGGTCATCAATGACACAGCAGCAAGAAAATGATAATGCAGAAAACACCAAACTTAAACTTACCTTTGGACTTGTGTGCATTCAGCCCGAGCCGTGCCCTGTGTGCGTCAGGAAGGAAGGGACCGTTGTTGTGAGTCACCTCAGCCTTTATGTGCACATCTCTCTGATAACTTCCTGGGCTGAAAGAGCCTTGTTAACAGCAGTACCAGGGCTGGCTCAGGTGGAGCCAGGTGCCCACAGCCAGGCAGTGCTGGTGGAGGTGGGAGTGGGCTGGCTGCTGTGGGATGCGGTGCCCTGGGGGCTGCAGGAACGCCTTTGCTGTCCGTACTCCTGTTCACAGCACATCTCTGTGCAGCCGCCTCATCTCCCTGCACTACTGCTAACCACAGCTGTTGTGCAGGTTCTGTTGATCATATGCTCCAAACACTGCATTGCCACTTCCTGCCCTGGGGCAGGAGCAGCACCTGGGGCGTAGGGCAGTGCAACACTTCGCTTTGCTGGGGCTGGAATCAGACTGCAGTTCAAAAAAGAATGAGATGGAAGGAAATATTTTCCCACAGCCTTATTTACCCAATAACTGGTAAATGTTTAACGATCCCTAAGTGGGCTTCAGAGAAGCCCTGAGACTGTAGTTGTGTAAGAAAGATGATGAGAAAGAGATTGGAAGACATGAGATGAGTGCCTGGTGCTCCAAAAGGGAATCGGAGGTGTGGAGCTGCAGGATTTGCAGTGACCCTTGCTGCAGGCTGCTTCCCTCCCAGTCCTGGGGACCACTGCATGCACTCCCGCAGAGTGCAGCGCAGCTCTGGCTGCACGCAGACATGGTGTGACCTTCTTGGCCCCAGCACCAGGGAGTGGGAAAAGCAGTGAGGATGCAGGGGAGTGCACACTGACCAAGACTTACACCCAGATTGCTGTCAGGGGAGCACAGCCCCTCCTTCCAGTCTGGGATGCCAGAATACGGGATTGCTTAGGTTTAATTGATTCTGCCTGTGGGTAGTGAGATCAATGTAGTGACTTTCTGAGGTCCTTTTCAGCTCTGCTTTCTATTATTCTAATAATAGAAATTCTAATTGTAGATTTCTGGGATCTGCTAGGGAGCCTGATGCAGAAATAGCTGGGGTGGTATCAGTTGAATACCTTTTTCCCCCAGGTAAAATTTAGGAGGCTCAGGAGAAATCACATCTATTTTGTCTTCCCTTTTTCTTTGAGTTAAACAAACACTGCAGTTCCGTGATTGCTAGTTTTACCATTGACAGCTGTATGAAGAAAATCTAGATCCTTACTTTGGTGTGAATGGAAGAGAGCTGTGTGGTGATATCAGACGTGCAAATAGAGCCTCTGTGCTGAGAAGTGCCACCTGCGTGCTCCTGCCACGGTCCCTGCGCCCGTTCTGTGTGGCACCACTGGTTCTCCCAGGTTAGATTCCCGTTGCAGGAAGAGCATGCTGCAGCGCTTTTCTCCCTCTCTTCTTCCTCTCCACCCCCACGGTGGACTGCGAGGCTCTAAATATAGGTCACCCCAGGCAATTAGGGAAGAGCTGCTGTTTTTGAAAGATACTCAGCAGGCAGGAAGCCCAGCTCCAGACGTGCGGTCAGGTGAGATGGTGTTTGGCCTCAGCCCGTGATTGACAGGGGGCCTGCGTGTGCACAGATACATTATTTAAACATGGTGAGATATAAGAGATCTTCTGCACTAATTACTTCGAAGGCTGTATTAATCACAAGACACTTTAATACTCAATCAATACTTGCATTTGTCAGTGACCTTGTAAATCTCCTCCAGGAGCTGTGCCGCGTGGCAGCGGCCGTCGCTGAGCACTCGGGGGAGCGCGGGATCCCGGTGCTTTGTGCGGTGCCACTGTGGCTCCAACCTCTGCCCAGCAGAGTGCCCTTGGGGCCCCCGTGATGGAAATAGAGGACAGATGCTGGGGTGATCCCCTAGTTATGGGGTCGTGCTAGGCCATGTGTGGCTCCTCTTCAGTGCACAGGCAGTGTTCCTGTGATACCCATCACTGCCTGCTGGGCCGTGGGCTCTGTGCTGGGTTGTGGTGCCTGGGGTGATGATGCCAAACCGTGCTGGCCGTGGTGCTGAGCCCTGGCATGCACTGCACTTCAGTTTTCAGCAATGGAAATGAATGATGCAACTTTTTTGCGCCAACAGCTATTCCTTTCTGCATTGGATTTCCGCTGGTAACTGATACACATCCACACCCTTCCTTTCAATTCTAACCTCAGTACCATATCTGCAGTGCCAAATCTGCAGATATCTAATCCATTTCGTTGGGCTTCCTGTGTGACATTTTTTGTCTGCAGTAAGGTTTGTTTTCATTGCAAAATCCCCTCCTGCATTGGGGTCAGCACTGCATTCCCCCATGTGTGATACAGCGGTCGGTTCACACCCGTAGCTGCGCACATCTCCTGCCCTGTGCACATCGTGCTGCTGTCGCAGTTCTGTTCTCACGCTCCTTTGTGTGGAATCCATGTGAAGAAATCTCATCCATAGTGCCCCCAAAGTGCTGCACCGCTCCGCACTGCCCATCGGTAGCCACGCAGAGCTGTCATCCCGGAGCTACTCGGCTGCAGGGGGAGGTTAGTGCTTTCCTCTGTTCTCAGGCCATTTTTTTCTATGCTTCTTTTTTATTATTTTATTTTATTTGTGGTCCCTGTCATTCTGCCGGGGCAAAGGGGTAAAGAGATTTGACACTAAGTGCGGGGAAACGCTGTATCTGGAATCCATCTTCCAGACGGCAAAAGAATAAAAATTCATGGCAGGACAGCCGCCGCTGACACGTTCCCAAAGACATATTGCGGGCAGCGTTATTTATTGTGGCACGGAGTTCATAGAAGTGCTACCTCCGAGCACCCGGAGAGATCCTAGAAAGCCCATCTCCCATCAGGTGGGGCAGATTTATGGCGGAGCCGGCGGAGGGGTCGCGGTGGAGGCGGGAGCGCGGCTGTGCTGCTGGGCGCTGCGCGGCGCGATTGGGCAGCGCGGGTGCAGCCGGAGCGCCGGCCATAAAGCTGCTGTGACACGCTGCCTGCATGGCGGTGCTGGAGGAGGGGACGGCCTTCCCGGGGCTGCGTGGGGCCGTGTTTTAGGATAATGCAGAGAAGGAGCGGTGGGGGCGGGTGGGGACGGATTGATGGCCCTGTGGGGAGCAACGCGGCACGGCTGTGGATGAGACACAGTGCCTCAGTACGTGTGGATGTGCCGCCATCTGTGTGCCTCCACCTCACCTTTAGCTTTAGCTCTTGGCCATACAGTACTATCAGGTACAGCAGTTGTGGGAAATGAAATAATATGAGTGTTCCGGTCATAAATGAGAAGGGGTTCGAGGAAGATAGGTGTCAGTGGGCATCTCGCTCATTTTCTGTTGTGCTGTGTTCAGCTGCTCTGCTGAGAAGTATCAATGCCTTCGTTCCTCCCGTGCTAACTCACTTGAGAAAGATCAGGCAGCAAAACAAAACGTAGTAGTGCTTGATGGAGGTGTGTGACCTGGAATTACCTGGAGGCATCTTTCTACACACTGTTTGAGCTCTGCTCTCCCACACCTCTGTTGTCTCATTGCTCTTCTTTCACCTTGGGTGAAATTTGGATTGAAAGGAATTCATTTGCGTTCACAGAGTGACATTGGAAGTCGCACGGACAATCAATGCACTGACTGGCTTACAGCCAGCATGGTGCTGCTGGAACATGGGCTGAAGGCTCTCTCGGAACGCACTGCTCAGCCCTGGACACGGAGTCAGCGTTTGCTGAGCTGTCCAGGAAGCAAAACTCAGTGCTGGCTGTAAGCTGTGCAAAAACTTTGGAGGTCATTAAGGAGCTCTTTCTCTCTCCAGTGATGTGAATGTGTTCCTTAGGCCTCACTGCACCTCAAGGGCTATCAGAACGTTACTTCTCCTTCCACTTCTCCACAGTCCCTATTTCCCACCTATGACAATGCAAAGAGATAGAAGAACACATCTGCAGCTCCAGCAGAGCAACCGCAACCATGCAGTGAGGGCAGCAGGGAGCAACAAGGCTGATACAACACAGGAGCTCAGGTAAGCCAAGGGCAGCAAGCTTGCTGCTCAGTGGCTCATCCTGACTGTGTATGTGCCTGCAGGAGCGATTCTTCCTGCAGTGTTTGGATGTATAAGGCACAGGCACGTGTCAGTGGCAGCACAGAATCCACCATCTCCTCCATCGCTGGGTTATGTTTCCTCCTTTGGTGCCAGCATGGCCCATCTCTTAGCCCTGTTTCCTCCTCTGTCCTGCTCGGTGTTGCAGGGCTCAGCTCTCACCTTTCCTGCCTCCATGCCAGCGCCTTTCCCTGCCCTTGCTGTTGTTGTTCCCGTGCTGCCAGGCACTGGGTGTGCTGCTCACTGTCCGCCCAGCCCCCCCAGGAGGACAATCTGTGCCGGCCCCAGGGCAGCTGGAGGCAGGAGGCCGGAGGCTGCTTTCCAACTTCATAAACCCCAGGCAGTATTCGGAGTCATGATTCCCATGTTCAGCCGTCTGCTCTCTCTGGGATGGCTAATCCCTCAGTCCGGGGCTGCGGGCGCAGTATTGATCACTGTCTCTGAACCTTGGCTGTGTGTGCCTCTTGTCAGACCTCTGCGGGAGCATCCCTGGAGCTGGGGCACCGCCTGTGGACATGGGGCTGGGGGGGATGGGCAGGGGTTCAGCAGGGACAGTGGGATCCCCAGCCCAGGGGGACTTTGGAAGGTGTAACATGGCACGGCATTTGCTGCTCATACTCTTATCATTAGTATGTAGGTTGCTCCAAAAGTAACACCTCCTATTTATTTACATGCAGTCCAACATTCACTGTGTTGTCACCCACTCTTCAGTCCCCCTAAATGTTGACAAGAGTCGTTGATGTCATTGGATGCCGTGTTTTTGCACGGAGGAATTCAGTGACACACCTTTGTTTTGTCAGATGCCATTGTGTCAGACCACCCCTCTGCTGCCATCTGTTGCACAGCATCAAAACGTAGCGCTATATGGGCAGGGAGGTTCAGCCCGTACTGCCATACCACCATCATCCGCCTCTGATGTCGAGGGCCAGGGCTGTAAAGCAGGAGACATTACTTTTGGAGCAGCCACATAGTTGTGGAGCTGCGCAGGGAAGCACGTGTGGGTGGCAGGGACGTGCTGCTGCTGTCAGGCACTGCGGGGCATGGTGCCCTGAGCAGCGTGTCCCACACTGCATGGCTGCGGGGCCCCTTCCTGCGCAGAGCCCTGGGGCACACGGCCGGGCTGCGGGCCCTGGGACTGCGGCTGGCAGCTTGGACCACTGGGCTGAAAGAGGCAAAAGGAAGGACTTAGCATATTTTTAATTAAAATAACAAGCTGGGACCTGTCACTACATAGATTTCTTTGTATCCCGAGTTCCTTTCCCTCTTTTCATCTCTTGACTTTTTAAATTAGGCGCTCTTGGAGTAGGGATCACGTTTTCTTCTGATCCGGAAGATGCCTGGCATACTTTGAGGGCCGGCATTGTCCATGCAGTAATGAGAGAAAGCAGAGCTGTGCTCGTGCTGCTGTCGCACTGCCTCCTGCCATCGCTGTGGGGCTGTTGGCACTTAGAATACATCCTTAATACTGAGGGTTGTTCACAAATAATTCTCCTGCCACTTCTGGGGTCGGAGTTGGTGTGTCTGCTTGTATGTCCTTGGTAAATTAGGAACAGAGGCACAGAAGCACCAACTTCTTCACCCAAAGAAATGGAATTGGTGGTAGCTGCTGGGTCGTGGCATTCCACGGAGCAGAGCTCAGCATTGCCAGGTGTCCTACAGCAGTGGGCTCAGAGGAGTGGTCAGCATCCTGTGTTCATTGTGTTAGGGGAGGAATTAGAACATTAAGTGCATAGTGTTACATGTGCCGAGTTTGGGCTGAGGTGAACCCATCAATCAGAGCGGTGGTGATTGTATCACACGATTGGAAATTTGTTCTAAGAGTGGCACAGCCCAGCAGAACAGATTTCCTAAGTGCAGCGTGATTCTCCATCCATGTAATTTAGCATAAAACCTAGAAAAGAAGCAAAGCAAACTGAAGTAATTGCAAAATACAAATTTTAATAGAGCTAATGCTCTGGAGGGTCTGTGTCAGGGGAGCGGGGTTTGGGTTTGTTTGTACAGATGGGACTGAGTGGCACTCGAGCTGCTGCACGGCTGCTCCGCGCCGCGGAGCTCTGCAGCTCCCAGGGCAGGGAAAGGGACACAGCCCTCGGTCACGCCTCTGCCTTTACTTCAGGCTTTTCCTTTTGGTTACGCACATCCAAGAGGTAACTCCTGCATTGTTTGGAAGCTGCACGTCCCATGGCGAGTGGTAGTTCCCTGCCCTGCTTCCACTTCTGCCGTTAAGAACAGATGTCCCGACCCTCCTTCCTTTTGGGAGGGCAGCGGGCATTGCTGCAGCCCAGCAGCACGTTGGAGAGGTGAGCAGCCTGCCTGTGCTGTGAGCAGCACTGCTGCCTCTGACACACCGACATTAATGAGGAGATGCTGCTAATTTTAAACATGCTCCACACTGACCCCGAGCAAGAGGTGGGAGGCTGCCAAGGGCTCCACATCTGATCATGTTAAATGTAAAATACAGTAAAAACAGCCAAAAATGAGCCGTGGCTCTGCAGGGCCCTCCTCTGCTCCTTCATTTCTGCTGGGTCAGATTGAGCCTCATCTCTGTAAGACACCATGACAGATGCCTTGTCTCTTCGTCTGCCTCATCTTGGCCTTGAGATTTTACCGTTTCCCCACTTCAGAGAACTGGGAATGGCAATGGCAGCTGATGGAAGGAGCTGCAATGCCTGACCAGAAGGATGCGACCACTCCATGGTTTCCCACGTTGTTTTTTTTTTCTTTAAACTACTTGAGAGTGCTCACAAATTCGTTAATCCATTCTCGTGTTCCCTGGATGTAATTTGCAGTTCTTTGATGTTCGGCTGTGTACGGCGCGTCTGAGCGCCAGCGATGCTGCTGTCTGATCACAGCACTGTTCCGCACTATTTCTATAGCAGATGGCCTTTACAGACTGTCCTGCACTTTCTTTTCAAGATCTGAAGCTCTCAGATATTAATAGCTTTGCCTCTAAATATCTTCATACCTCTGATTAGAGATTATTGTTCTTTTTTAAGGTTTCTCTGCTGCTGACATTGTCTGGTGTCGCTTTAATTGCTGCATCTGCTCCAGCTATATGGGAACAGTCCCGGCCACGTGCACGGGTCGGAGGCGGCTGCTCCTCCACCAGGCTGAGCCCAGGCCGTGCACATTGTGGGGATGCAGCCCAAGCTGCACTGCTGCTGCGGGGTGGAAGCGGGGGCCCGGACCCCATGAGCTGCCGTCCCCATTAGCAGCGGTGTGAGGGGCCACAGCCCTCCAGTACCGCCCAGAGCCACGGCTGCCATTCGCTCTCTTTGATGGCACACTCACAGCCATCACGCTGCTGCTCTGATCTTCGTTAGCTGTGTGGCCCTTTAAATATCCCATTTCAAATGGGAACGAGAAAGCGAGCTGGTGGAGCCCTTCCCATCTTTCGGATCTGCGCTCTTATTAAGGTTTCCCTTGCCCGTATCCATCACTTTCTTCCTTTCTGAAGGAGTCAGCTTGATTCAGTACTTTTGGGACTCGGTGACATTAATGTATCTGTTTTATGTAACATGGGGTCATTATTAACAGAATCCTAGATCATAAAAAAGGTATAACAAGAGAGAAGGAGGGCTTTTCCCCTTGAAGATAATAGCAGTCACGCAGAAGAAGAGGAGGGCAGGGGTCAGCGAGCTGCTGCCTGATTGGGCGCGCGCGCTCCGCATTGACATTTCTGCAGTTTCATCAGAAAGTCTAAATAATCCATGTGAAAACGCCGGGTTATTTACAGAAGATATATATGCGCTGCATGAGCCTGCGAGATGCTGAGGACATAATCTTGGCTCTTGGTGCCTGCTTTTGTGCAGCAGTACCCCTGCTGCTGCTGCTGCTGTTGATGTAGAGATGCATAGAGTCTGAGAGCCAATGTGTGGCTGTGTGAGCCGGGCGGGTGGGAGACATACGGGGATTTGGGAGCAGTGAAATGAGAGCGCTGTGGGACTTTGGCGGGGGAGGCAGCGGGGCAGTGCTGGGGATGGGGAGGTGGGTGCTCCCCCTGAGCTGGGCACTGCGGGGCCCTGGGGAGGGGCTGGGGCTGAGCGTGGCTCTGGTCCAGGGCCCGGCACTGGGAGCACTCCCAGTTGGCATTTAATGTTTTTTTGTGTCTTCCATTTTTAAACGGTTCCTTATTTATGGGCAGCTGCAATGCCTAACATGCTTTTCTGATTCCTGTTTGGATTTTTTTGCATTTGTTAGAAAATTGGTGTTCTCCTATATAAATTGACAAGTTTCTGGAGGGGAGGGCCGGGAATATTTTCTCTACGGGATGTATCAAAGAATCAGAGCCCTTAGAAGCACATGAAAGGCGCGGCCGTTGTGCAGTGCACAGCACACCCGCTGCTTCCCCGCGGCTCCGGCAGCGCGGCGTTGTGCAGCCAGGTCACCGCGAGGCAGCAGCCCCGGCCCCGCCAGCACCAGGAGCAGAAAGGCACTGCGTGGCCGTGAGCTGAGCTGCACAGCTTCAGCTCTGATGCGTTTACCGACGAGTACAGCCCGTGCGGTTCCTGCTTTGCTGTGGATCCCGGTTCTCCACGTGTAATTCTTTTCAGCACAACCATGAGAGTTAGGAATGTTTTATCAAGGGAAGGCTGAGCTTTGAGTGTTACTGGGTGAGCCCAGGAGCATCCGCGTCAGGGAACCCTCCACGCTGCACAGGATTAAAGCTCTGCAATAAAACCGTGCTTTGCCAACCCCAGATTTGAGTGACTTGATAGAACAGTGATGCTTGCGAACCAAACCTGAGTCCTCAAAGTGTGTGCTTCGCCAAGTTTGCAGAATAAGACAGTTCTCTGAAGCAAAACACATTCAGAGTCATTTGATGTTATAGCTCGAAACCCTTCCTTCAATTTGCCTTGAGATTAAACGTGGCCACGAGGTCACAGCCTAGGGGGGAATTTTGGAACAATTTTCAAAGCAGTTAATTTGGACATTTTTCAACTATTTAAATGCAAATACAAATGAATAAATAATTTATGCGTTGCTTTGACTGAAAAATATTTTCGTGTAAGAGCACAGACAGTGTCCCACAGTTGGTGCAGCCTGTCCTCAGAGCAGCTGGCTGCGTGGACAAACAAGCTGCTGACCTGGGGCAGTGTCCGCTTGCACTCTGTCCCTCGCCGCTGTGTTTTCCTTCGTATCTGTTGCTTTGACTGCGCTGTTGGAGGGCGGGTGGGACTCTGACAGTGCAATAATGCACACTTACAAAAGATTATAGAACATATTACAGAGTTATTTAAAAGTCATTGTTGTACTGCAGTAAAGTTAAATGATATGTTTAGATAAGGCTTTAATTCCTGAAGAGGTCCAAACTGCAGAGACAGACCTATCCACAGACCGGAGTGACGAGGTGACGTTGGCTGTGGAGGACACGCGTCCGTAGCAGAGGAGGCTTTGCAGTGCGCGCGGTACGAACACACCCGATAGTACAGCGCTGCAGGAAGCTCTGCAGGGCCTTTCCTGTTCAGAAAACAGTTCTGAGCCACTGATGGAACTATGAGACATGGGCGGTTGAACAAAACATTTTAGAAAATTAGGAAATGTTTCTTCTGGTTTTTAGACCCTGTGAGTGTGGGGTCGCTGCGATGCTGTGCAGAGGCCACGTGTGGGTGCAGACTGCAGCCCAGTGTGTCACCATCCTGGCTCCATCACCCCGCTGGTTCTGTGCTTGGTGCTGTGCTCCTTTTCCTTCAGCTTAATGGCCACAATGAGCCTGCTGGTCCTTTCAATTACACTGTAGTGAATCCCTTAATCTCTTTAAGTAGCTACCCTAGTCTCAGCTCATCATGCTCTTTACCTCATGTAGCATCTATATCCCAATCCTAATCTGGAGTTGAAAGTCAATAGTGGTGTTTTCTTCTCCCCGCCCCCCCACCCATGCACACACCTTTATTCTGTCTGTTTTTTTGTGTACCTAAGGAAACAAGAAGGAAGCACTGTGCAGGGCCTGGCCAGGTGGGAGCAGGTAACCTACAGCTGGGGGGGATGCAGGTAACAGGTGTACAGCAGCAGTGCTGGCATCCAAACAAGGCTATTGAGGTTTTGAAGGGGAAGAAAAACATTTTTTCATGCCTTTTCATTGATTTTCAATATTGTACAAAACCTAGTCATGTAAAGCAATAACACGGAAAAGATACAATCATTGAAAAGCAATTACAGATCAAATGCCCCCTGCTTGAAGTCAGCTGCACACCCAGCCCACCCCCTGGGCCAGGCCCCGTTGGCTGTGTGCAGTAAGGGATGGAAACTGGGATTATGAAATCAGAGAAATGCAGTACAGTTTGGGTTGGAAGGGCCCTTAATGCCCATCCAGCCCTCATACTCAAGCGGGGTTTCCCTCTCCTCGGGTTCCAGCCCCTTTAGGCACTGGAGGGCCGCAGGAGGCCCCCCCAGGGCTTCCCCTCTCCAGGCTGCACACCCGCAGCTCTCAGCCTTGTCAGAATTGGATGTAATGATCAGATGTCGTGTTGAGATGCCATACTGGTGGGTGGCTTTCCCCCTGCAGTTGCTGTCCATTGCAGTGTGGGCAGACCCATGCAGGGCAGGGTACCCCTCGTCCTGGTGCTCAGGCAGGGGCTGGTTCCCGCTCTGCTCCTGCAGCTCTCTGAGCTCCTCTCTGTTTTCAGTGTCCTTCATTTAGTGAATTTTCCTTAACGCTGTGATTGGGCACCGCAGGCCAGGAGGGGTAGTGACCCATGGACAGCCGTGCATCCCCCTGCCCCTGGGCACTGCACGGGGCCTGCTGGTGCTAGGAGGGCTCGCGGCCCATGTGCCCCACAGCTGGCCATAACTCTTGGCAGGGTGTGACATACCCGTCTGCCCGAATTCGCGCCAAGCACGCTGCTAATTGCCATCAGCTGATCACAGGCAGCCCAGTGTGTGGGCACGTGGAGGGACAAAGCGCGAGCAGGCGCTGCCGGAGCCGTACCCGCACGGAGCAGAGGCTGCCCCACATTGCTGCCGGCCGCGGGCAGGTGCCAGGCAACCGCTTTGTGCCGCGTGGCGAGAGGCCTGGGCCTGGAGCCCGGCCATCACGTCGTGGCTGGGCACAGGGTCCTGCACACCGCCGGAGCCCAGGGGAGCAGCAGCAGTTCTGTGCACAGGGAACAGCCTCAGTCCCACCAGAGCCCCTTCCTGCAAACACACCACTGTGTGGGGGTCAGGGCCGTCTCCCTGCCTGCACCGTGCCGTGTCTCCCAAAGGATGCAGGGTCACCTGGCACTGCCCCAGCCCCAGCCCCTCCTGCTCGGAGCACCCCTGGCAGCTCCCACCCAGCCCCGGGCTGCTGAGGGGTTCCTGCTGCCTGCACCCTGCTCCAGGGAGCGATCCCCAAAGGCAGGAGGGGTGTGCTGCCCGCCCTGCCGCCAGCGAGAGAAGGAGGGGGTTCTCCCATGTGTGGCAGAGCCTGCAGGGGAAGGAATGCTGCTGCTTTCATCTCATCTGCTGGAGGACAGAGTAATGTATTCTCCTGTAACTAATCTGGAGGCAGCAATGGGGCTGCTCTCTCATCTCCAGTATGGCAGCAGTGACGGAGGGGATCTATTCTCCACATACCTGCCAAAATCCTAGTAATTAATCCTGTTATATGGCCAAAATGAGAAGCCTGAGCTTTCTGTTTCTCTGCTGTTCCTCAAAGGATCTCCTAAGGATTGGGGATGCTGTTCTGTGTGTAAAAAAACAGACACGCAGGCGTAGGGCTTAACCTTCCCTCTCCCTTTAGCCCAAATGGTGCTGGTGTTGCTGTTCACTGACCCAGCCCCTTTACTGCAGCATGGGGAAGCTTTCCTTGGAGTGGAAAAAATCAGGCTCCTGTTTAATCAGGGCTGCACGCCTGTGCCTTATCTCCCAGTCGCTGATTTCTGGGAGTTTTTCAGGAGCTCTTCCCTGATAGTTTTAAATTTGACTTTCCTGAAGAGCTGTTTGTGAGCTGCATTATCTGCGTTTCACCTTGCTATCTCTTTCTGGATTGTTTATGAGTATGCAGGAGCAGTGCTAAATCTTCTCTTCCCCTCCCTTGCTCCATTCTGTTCATCCCCTTTCTTCCCTATCTTTCTATCAGGAACTGTCAGGAACATTAATCCTGTGCTCCATGACAGTTTAGTTTCCTTAAGAACATCTAGTGAGGGGTGCCCTGAAAATGTGAGCAGAAAATCTGCCCGCACGTGTCCAACCAAACCCCGTCTGCACAGGCCTCTCTGGGAGAAGTGAACCCCTGTGCAGGAGCCTTAGCTCTGGGGCTCCCCCAGAACCCTGTGTGCTCCCATGTGCTAATCCAGGCCCCGCTGTTTTCTGCTCTTTTACCTATTCTGAAAATGTGACTTTTCCATTCCACAGTTCTCATGGTTGGTCCTAAAACTCATTCTAAAGATTTATCACCTTCCAATTCTGTGATACAAAGGAAGAACGTTCATCAGTTTCATATTTGAACTGCTTTAAAACTCGGAGGGAGGACCGTCTGCTTTGGGTGATGCATCACTCCGGTGTGCCCACCTTCCCGACCTCCATAGAGAACTTCAGTGCAAAGAATTAATTTAATTTTGCTGCTGTGTCCTTATCTTTCTGAATTCGTCCCTCTGCGCCCTGGTCATCCATCAGCTGTGCTGTGTGACTGACAGGCTTCCTGCTTTTGTGTTTAGGAAGTTTTTATTAGTTCTCCTAACTCTAGCAATTGTTCTTCAGGATCCTCGGCTTGCCTTATCATGGTTCTACATTTCACTTGCTAGATTTATGTCCTGTTCCATTTTCATTGTTTAGAAACAACTAACATCCATTTTTCTGAAGGTAACACTTGTTTCTAGTAGCTTCCTCCTGCCTGCGCTCAGCCCACACCTCGTGCAGTGCCTGTCACCTTCCCCTGGCTGTGCCATGCTCATATCCATGCCCCATGCTCGGTCCCTGTGCCCCTCCCCAGCAGCATGCTGCTGCCTCGGGGTTGCCCTGGTGGGTTGCAGCCCTGCTGGGGGCCAGCCCCACAGGGATGGGTCCATCTGCTGCCTGGTCTGCTCCCCTGAGCCCATGCTGGAGTTCTGCATGCTCTTTGCTTTTCTGGTAACCACTAGGTTACCACTAAAAACAGGGTTTTTACCAAGAAAGGAGATTACAATATGTATTCAGATGTTGGAGAAGGTAAAGAGAGGGGTAAAAAATTGAGGAGAGGAAAACCAGGTGGCTGAAACTCCCACCCATAAGTTCACAGCTGCTGCAGAGGTGTGACTGCATTGGGGCACCATGGGAATGGAGGAGGTCCCCTGCCTGTGACCTGTGGGATGGGCTGCACCAGCATCCCGCCGCCATGCCGTGCTCCCTCCGAGCGCCCCTGCTCTGTGCTGGAGCTTCTCCACCCCTTCGGGGCACAGAGGCTCAGTGTGACTCCTTCTAACTCTCTGTTGTATTTGGTTTTGTTCCTTATGCATCTACAACCATGCCTGTTATGTGGGAAGCAGTGCTGGGCTGCGGTGGTTAGGCAGAAAAGTGAGACTGCAGAACTTCTGTGTGATAGACAAGTCAGAGTGAGGCCGTGGCACTCATAAACCTGCAGGTCGATCATTGGCAAGGCCACCTGTGTGTGGCTTGTGCAGCCTTTTATGTATGAAGCCAGGCAGCTGGAGAGGGGCTGGGAGGTGCAGCTCTGTGCCAAAACGGACCTATCATATAGAAGTGCTGGACGTCAGCTGCAGTTCCATGCGGTGGAACGTTTGGGAATGCTGACTGAATTTGAGCTGACCACAAATTAAAAGTATTATTTACTCTGTGATCAAAGTTTTTGGTTCTTGTGTGTGATATTCCAAAGTCTTTTGCATTCCTCATACACTTGATGTTCTTTTGTTGGCAGGTGCTGATCTGGAGAATTTGTACCGAATATTTCCAGGCTGAGTAGGAACCATCACTCCATCCCCACTCTTTGGTGCTGGGTCTTGGTACATTATCTTCACGTTTCCGTACTGAGGTAGGGAGATCTTCAGTGACCTCATTTTCTTAAGCCTTGGAGAAGTGATTTTTGTGTTGGTCACCCTCCTGGGAGGTGTAATATAAATAACGTGGATTAAAAGAGATGTGATTACATGTAATGCAACCGTGCTGCTGTCTCAAACAGATCTTAGTGTTCTTTGTGTCTTTTATCCTCTGCCATTCTGGTAAGCAGCAATATTTGCTTGCTCTTTCTTAAATGGCTGTATTTCTTAAATGGCAGTCGTTTCTTAAATGACTGTTTTTGATAAATGCCATCTGCATGAGGCATTTCCTAGCACATGGCTTGCTGGGTGGTAGTCTTAGCTCCTCTTGTTTTCCATGTAGTGAGGTGAATGAAAAGCTGTTTTTTGAACAAGATCATCCATAACATACTGGTTTTTTTCTGTGTGCCTTCAGGTCAATGCCTTGTCAGGTTATAGCTCTGTGTGGGCGAGAGAGTTACCTTAGGGACTCCATTGTTTAATTATTTGTCTCGGCCCTAACTCTTAGTTCCTGTCATTAAAGGACAGGCCAAATGATCAGTGTCCTTGGCTTAATCTTCTTAGCAAGAAAGCTGTCCCTTGAATTTCTGCCCTAATCAAACAGGCATAAGGAAAGATGAGAGAATAAAATTTCTGGCCTGTTTCATATTGCATGTGAATTGTTGAAAGTAAATCATATTCCGATGATCTGTTTCAGATCTTAAGTATTCCATTTCCAACACTTACGGTAAATGATGTGCTGGCAGAAGAAACGTAGTTAGAAACCAACCTTCTCTTCTTGCTAGTCCGGAAGTCTCTCTCTACTTTCCCCATTACATTTGGCACTGAAGATGTACCCGTTGTCCAGATGTTGTAATTTCTTTCAAAATGATTTTTTATGTAACTAGAATTCACCGAATCACAGTGAAGTACCTGATTTTATATGTGTGTGTCTTGAGTCATTATAGAGTCATTCATAAAAGCTGGGATGCTCTCTAATACCAGAGCGGTGCTGGTGTAATATTGATAGCAGTAGGAAGATGAGTGGTAGGCTTCACGAAACACCTGCTGGTAAGTTCTGTCAAGACTGAGAAATGGAAGGTGCAAGTTTGGGTTTGGATTCTTGTCTCGGTTTACTTTGTTTATCCCTTGAGGGAGCTTTCTCTCTTGCTTCCTTTATACGTTTGTATCTGAAGTATTTTGTTTACAATGTAAGTGCACGCTTCAATTTCTTGAGGATCGTCAGCTTTACAAATTAAATGGAAGCCCTGGGAAATTCTGTGATGGGCAAAGACGTGCGCTCTCTGTGTCCTTTCTGTCTCAGAAGATCCCAAGGAAAGCAACTACTTTCCTCTATTTAGTCAGGAAACTTTTCTAATGTTTGTATCTTTTGTGTGTGATGTATGATGGTCTTCAGATTTTGTAAACTGAATCCAGAGATTTGAGTGAGAAATATTAACACTGCAAACCCACCTTCCTTGAGCCTGAACGAATATTCTCGACTTTGATCTGAGAATGAGAAGGAAAGATTGATGAAACAGAGGAAGTACAGACAAGCAGGCAGAAGGTGAGAGATGGAAGAGAAAGATAAAAGCGGCTGAAATGCAGAATGTTTCAAACATCTCAGGGAGATGACACTGCGTGGTCGTTCGTGCCATTTATATGCAATTGTGCCATTACTAATTTTGTCGTATTGTAAATTGTTGCATTCTTTAAAACCATCCAATATCTACAAATGAAACAAATTTTGGGACCCATCTGTTACAGTTTTTGTTAATGAGTGTGGCAGAGGGGGCAGAGGGTGCGGAGGGACCTGCAGCCCAACGCATCAGCTGTGCCCTGGGAAAGCTGGGCTGCGACAGAGCGAGACCAGGCAAGGCAGGAGGGAAGGATATGGGTAGAGCAGGTTGAGGACAGCCCGTGACCAGGATGGGTAACTCTGGGGTGGTTGGTTCAGGCATCTCAGGTGAAGAGACATCTGTAAAAGCACGTGGTGAAAAACCAGGAGGAAGGGATTAGAAGGGCAATACTTCACTGCAAGGGGGAATGGGGCAGAAGTCTGTTTAATTTATGGCACGTGGGTATGCACACACGGCATTACGTGAGCAGGTAGCTGTGCCTGTGTTATTAGTGGTAACCAGAATCTTATATCTGAATAGTTTGTAGGGAAAATGTGTAGAAATGATACAGTTGCTGGAAACCAGGGCATGTTTTCATTTTTACCACATCCATTGTTTTTTAGCTTTGTTTTACTTTATAGAAACTTTCATTATCTCCTCCTGAGATGTGTTTTCAGTTTAAGCATCATGATGCTGCGTTAAGGATGACACCAATGCAGCAGTTACTGTTAGCAGGAATTTCTGAGCTCCAGTAACACTTAACAGTCAGGCTGCAATTTGGCAAAGAGAAAGTCTTGAGGGACAAAAAGTATTTCTGAATGTCCAGGTGAAAACTGACTCTTGTTCAGCTGAATTGTAATGCTTGAAAATTGTAGAACCCATCGGTATGAGCAGGTATAGCTTTATTTGGCCAAGTGCTGACAGATTGGAAGGCCTCAAGAAGAGGCCCAAATCCCTAACCAGCTTCAGGAAGACCAGCAGTGTTGGTTTCATGAAGACTAAGCTGTGTCTGAGTAGAATAAGCCTCTGTTACCTTCACTTGGGCGTGTTCTTATTTTTCAATTTGGATCTGGTATAGACATGGTCTTGGAACTGAAGGCATCATTTCAATATACAGCAGTGAGAAAACTGTTGTTTATATTGCTGCTCTATTTGTCATAGACTTTATTATTATTATTGCAGTTAATCTGCTTATTGGCCAACTGTTCTTCAGTAAGTGCTAAGAAAGTGGAGCACGCGGGACCACGTTTCAATGGACATGGGACGTTGGTCAGAACATGTGGTTCATGCCCTCCCGCGTCAGCTCCCACGTCACAGCAGGCAGCAGGGAGCCCGGCCTCAGGGCACGGCTGGCAGGAATCCTGCTTTCCAGGACAGTGCCCAGCCCCCGCTGCCCTGCCGGGTCCTGCTGTGAGCACGCACTGTCGCTGCTGGGGCAGCGCTCCCTTTGCTCTCAGAGCACTTGTTGGTGGGCAGCATCCAGGGAAAATGGGAGCACAAACATCATCCCCCACCCCAGCGAGAGGACAGGCGCTGCCCGGCAGTGCATGTTTCATGGCTGGGCTGGTTTCACCTGTTTCATGGCTGGGCTGGTTTGGTTCGTGGCCATGGCAACCGCTCCATCCGGAGAAATTCATGCTTCCATATCAGAGGGCAAATAACGTCTGTGCTGCAGCTTTCTCTTTGAGTGCGACGGTTCTGTTTTGCAGTCAGGCAGTGCAGCACATGCTCTGAATTGCGGGTGTTACTGACAGCAAAAAAGAAGGCTGGAAAATGTTTGTTTCTGGGCTTGGCCTAAAGTTGGCTCTGTCATGGGGTGTGCAAGAAACATCCTTAAGGAACGTCACACATAAGATACTGCTCCCCAAAGCCATATCCTTTCTATTTGCTGATATTTTCTGAGGATTGTTCTTCAGTTTAAGTATGTCTTGACCTTCTGGCATAAGACTATAATGTGTTTTTTATGGTAGTTTCCCTGTATTTTGTTTCAATAATGAAAATAGAGTGGGAATATACTTGCAGCTCGTCATCTGTGTGATGTGCTGGCATGTGACAGACAGTTCTCATATGATCTTCCAGAGTACTCTTTTTAACTGGCACAGAGCCTCTTTCAGAAACTACAGTGAAAGTTGGATTTTATTCCAGTGGCTCCAGAACTGTCTGGTCCCACATTGTCAGCAGTCCAGCAGTACGACCCATGGACAGCAGCAAGCACTTTGTCCCTGTTTGCAGTGTTTACAGTTACAAGTTTGATTGTAAGGATTTGCAGTGGACGAGGAAAAATTTTGAAGATACTTAATGGTTTCGATGTGTTTGTCTGCTTGTCAAAGCAGATGAAACTACATTGATGTCCCTGCCATGCATAAATTAGAGAGGTTTCCTTAGACACTGGCTGATTCTCTTATTGTTTCCCTTACTGGGAGATACAGGCATGTGGCAGGTAATGAGAGGTTTTCTTTCAACTTCTTCAACAGATAACATCTTTAAGTTGTCTGTCTTCAAAACATTCAGGCTGTGGGCTCTTTGACTGGTGTAAACCAGCATGACTCCACTGAAATTAGTGGAGATAGCTCGTTAGCCACACAACCTAAGAGGCTTTGCCTGTCTCATCCAACCTGCACTAAGAACATGGAAAAATGACAAAGGACTCTGAAATACATTTTCCTTTCTCCCTGTTAACATTCCTGCTTCCCAGTAGTATGTATTGCACAGGATTTCAGAGCTGAGGAAATTCCTGTGGCTGCAGCACGTTTTCAAGTGGTGCTGGGATTGGGTTCCTACAGTTAGAGGTGAGCAGAAGGGAGAGCATCCCCGGGCTGTGCCCCGATTCCTGACCTTGCAGAGCAGGGAGCAGTAAGGCTCAGGCTGACGTGTGCTTAGACTACCCAGGGAGATCTGGGGTTGATGACTGACTCCTCCTTTCCGCATTCATATTCACATGAAAATCCTGCTGACATACGCCTTTGTGGCGTGTAAAGCACCCACACATACCCTTAAAAAAAAGCAGGCATCATGCAGAAGAGGTTATTTCAGACCTTGCCTTGTTTGATAGGTGCTGATAAAAAGGCTGTGCTTGGGTTGAATCGCTTTATTCTCTGCAACCGTGTGATGGCTCCACATCTGTACAGCTGTTGGTGCAAACAGCACTGTGCTGGGGAAGCTGTGTGAGCGCCCGCGGCCCCGTCCCACACCCGCGGCCCCGCAGTGCGGCCGGCCCTGCTCACGGGAGGGAGGGATGCTGGAAGGGGACTCAGAGGATTTTAGAAGTTTACGCTTACAGGCACTGAAGGTTTTTTCTAATTAAAGTTCATTAGTAGCGATAGTAGTAATTATAACATTAACAGCAGCTCGAGCAGGAACAAGTAAGGCTTCTCTTCTGGCCAATTACTGGCATCTCTTGGAGTCTGTGCACAGCCAACGCTGCAGCACCCGGACGTGGAGCGGCTCTCACGTGAGCCCTGGCACAGGAGGGGACACCGCGTGTTTCCGGGCGTCCTCCAGCCTGCAGGATTTTCATCTGCTCTGACCCCAGCGCCGCAGGACCCCACCTTTCAGCCTGGACACCGTTTAAATGTATCATTTGTTTTCATTATAGGTTTTGCATCTCTGCCTTTCATTCTCGTTCGTGAACGTCTGGAGTCTGATTGGAAAACAAAAGGCAAATGCAGACATAGCAGGCGATCTGACAAAGAAACGCTTACAGCTCTGGAAGGCTCCACCGCACCGGTGGTAGCGAGGAGATGGCCATTTGCTGATTGCCTGGGGTTGATATGGCTTGGTTAGTATGCTAATCCAGCCTCTCACATTTAACATTCAGATCAGGTCCGCGCAGAGCGCGGCGCCGGGAAGGGGTGGCTGCCTGGAGCTCCGACCGCGCCGCAGCGACTGCACACACACCCAAACCGAGCGGCTCTGCTGCCATGCGCTCTCTCCCTCCTGCACACCCTCTCCCCTCTCCTCCCCTCCTGCCCTCCCTGGTGCACACGCGTACGTACCATCCAAAAAGCTTCCTGCAGATGCTGAAAAATAGGAAATGTGGAAAAGTCATGTATGATTGGCTCATTTCTCTGCCTCCTTGTCCCCAAAGATTCCCCCTTCAATAGACCATGTGTTTCTGCTGCTGGAGAAGCCCAGAATGTAACGCACCAAAATTCAGTAATAATGAAGCAAGATGAAGTTTAACATCCAGAGCAAAGGCATGGCATTTCTGTTGCTCACACACAACGTAACAGTCACCAGGAGGCTTAAAATTCCCTCTGTCCTCTCTCCCCACCCAACCTCAGCCCAAGAGAAAGAAAGCATTTATTACAATCCGTTCATTTAGGGCAGCGATCAGATGCCCAGGTGGGAAGTAAAGCTTGCTCCTGTTGTTGCAGATGATTGTTGCTTTTCCTGGGAGCTTGGAGGCAGGGAGTTGCAATCCCCCACCTGGCATAAGTGGTTTCCAAATTCCAGAATTAAGGAAGAATTGTTTCCAGAGTCAGTTCACACAGTAAGGTCCAGCAGATCCTGCGGCCACAAGAGAACTTAATTCCTCAAGCCCCCTTTTCTTTGTTTTTGTAATGTCACAGCAGTTCTGGAGAAGCATATGGAGAATCATCAGCTTCTGCTTGCATTCGGAGGGCTTCGGGAGTTGCATTTTCACAGACTGGGTCAGATGTGGGTAAAAATGAGTCTCCATCCGACACAGAAGCAGACAAAGCTGTTTAACCTCTGAATTATAGCACAGCTCCATAGTTCTGCCTTCTGGTGTTTCATGCTCTAAGCAAACTGCTTCTTGCAGTTCTCCCTTCTGGTGCCAAGCACGTATTCCAGCCGCAGCTCAGCAGCACGGGGAAATTCCTTCCGAGTCCCCGTCAGAACAGTCGGCGCTTCCCGGAGCTGCAGGCTTGATTGTCCTTGATTATTTTATTTCTTTGGCTCTGATCCAAGATGTTTCCTGTCATCATTTCAGTGTCTTTTCTCATAATCCCTTTTCTAAACATCATCAACAATTAACCGATTCTCTCATATCTACAAACACATGCACACACAGGCAGGCGCGCATGCACACACACTCCGCTGAGTCTCATCAGTGTCTTTTTTGCCTTTAAGTATAAGAAATTACAGCTTCTCATTAGCTGAAGAGCATGTTTTGAAAGGCTTTGTGTTTACTCACTTTGCAAGTGATGCTGGCGCTTTTAATTATTCTCCTTTTGCATATCATAAGAGAGCAGGGAGCTGCTCCAGCCAGCCCGGATGAGCCGCGTTCCCAGGAAGGCAGGAGGAAGGAATCGTGTTTTACCTCTGCTGCTGCTTTCTTCCTTTTCTGTCAGCCAGCCAAGGAATCCCCCCAATGCTCTTACGTAGCAGATACCAAAACTGTGAGTCACTTTTCGCTCCCAGAGCAATAAGTCCACCGCATCTGCGTGCAGAACGGCGAGCACAAGGCTGGAAATTTCTCCAGGCTGCCAGCATGCCCCGGCACCAGTTCTCCAGCGGTGACTTTGTTTTCCTGCTCTTGCTTTCTCTGCTTGGCTCCCTCATTCCTTCGTTCCTCTTTCCGCCTTCCCCATTTTCTTTCTTCCTTCCTCTCCATCCGTCTCCGTGGCTGGCAGCGGTAAGCCCGGCGAGATCTGGGTCCCTCTCGCCTTCTGTGGATTTTTTTGTGTGCAACTGCAGCAGCCTTTGGCTGCTCACTCTGCCAGGTTGGATCACCAAAGACACACGACTCGCTCACAATGAATAATCAATACAGATATTGATCTGCGGAAAATGTTTGTAAATTCCTGAAAGGGGAATCGGGAGCGCGGGACAGGGAGGCTTGTGGGGGACGACAGGGTGTTCCGGGCAGCGGCTGCCGCAGAGCCGGGTCCAGAGCCCGCGTCCTGCCGCCTCCGAGGTGACGGGTGCTGGAATGCATGCGCGGGCGGGCGGGCGCGGGGGCTTCTGTATTTTCATTTCTCTACAGCTGCTTCCTCCGAAGAATCGGGAGGCGAGCAGCTGAGAGGCCCCGCCAGTGCCATGCCTTGGCTGCGGTCCAGCTCTGTTTTGTTTCCATCATCACACGCCACTTCAGAATTTGCATAAATACAAGGGTTATTTTCCGTTGCGTCTCCTGAAAGATTTAAAAAGATGGAAAAGTATTTACGTGGGGAGGGATCGCTGTCTCTGGTCATCGTTTCCAGGATTTACTTTCAAATCCATGCGTTTGAAAGAAAGGGACGTAGAAAGGAAAATAAAGGGCCATAAGGAGGACTTGGAGAAGGCTGAAAATGTTTAAATGTGGAAATGCTTCAGGCTGTGCAGTGCGTTCTCCCGCGGGTGCTGTTCCGTGCCGACGCGGGTACGGAGCGGGGCTGAGTCCCTCCGACTGGACCCTGCCCCATGCCACGTGAGGCGAGGCCGAGGCTGCGAGGACTGGGGCGTGGGGCTGTGGTCAAAGCCCAGGAGCATCACGGCCCATCCCCCGGCCACCTCTGCTGCCCATAGGCCAGTCTGCATGGCACACACAGCCCTGCCCCTGCCAGTGGGCAACCCGACGTCGTCCCTCCCTCCCCGGCTTTCCTGTGGTTACAGGAAAGGGCACATGCTGTTGGTGGTGGAGGACACAGCTGTAGGACCGCCTCGTGCTCGGCCTCTTCTCTCAGGCCAGGGGACGGCAGCATGGACCGCAGGGAGGCTGGCGGCACAAAGAGCACTGCTCGGTCCCTCAGGCTGCTGCCAGCGGAGCAGGGCATCCAAGCAGCCCTGTGCCACCATGGCGGGGCCGCCCACCGCTGACCCCTGCCACAGCCATGGCGGCCGAGCCCCTGCCGTCCTTCCCCGCAGCGCCGCTGGCGTTATCAACCCGGAGCAGCCGCCCGGAGTAAGAGGGCCCGT